>CM022779.1:1511833-1809333 GCA_012411365.1 Ameiurus melas
AGTGAGCTTAGGTTACTGTGTGGGTGGAGTTCTGCATGGTTTCCCTGTGCTGTGTACGTTTCCTCTGGGTTTTCTGGCTTCCTCCCACCTCCCAAAAACATATCGATTGGTGGATTGACTAGTCTAAGTTGCCTCAAGTGTAAGAACGAATGTGTGTGTGTGAGACTGTGACCTGTAAAGCGTCTATTCCCACCTCACACCCAGTGTTCCTGGGATAGACTCGGTAACCACGGCAACCTTGACCAAAATAAAGTGGGTACTGTAGTTTGTAGTACAGCAGTTAAGATGCAGCTTGTCTCAAAATCCTTTCATTTTTTCAGTTTTAGTTCTAGTCTCTGCCTTTCATCACTTTTTTGTTCGGCAAAGTATATCTTATACTTTAGAACCTTTCTGTTTCGACCAACTTCTAACCATTTCTGATTTTCTTTGTTGTGAATATGGATTTGTCCTGTGGTTTGACGATGGCTGGATTCCCCTGGATAAGTATTCTAAAACATATGTCTTGCGTCTTTACCATGTGCAAGAGGAGGACAAGGACAAAAAGAGGCAAAAAACCAGCGCCTCTATCTGTGTACTACACACAAGTCTATAATGATTCCACATGGCTTTTGAATGTTTGCAAATGTGTCTGTTAAATTTAGGTTTGGAGGTTTTAAGATTTATTTGCCATATGTACCTACTACAGCCGAGGTCAATGTACCAGAAATTTCCTCCGTCTGCAACCTTTCAATAAGCAGACATAGTCCTCGTCGCTCAGGAAAAAAAAAAAAACCCAGACTCAATACTGCTGCGCTGTATAATGACAGTTGTTGCTCCCTGCAGCTTTTCCCGAGAGTCTGCATCCAGAAAAAATAATGCAATGTGTGCATTCTGGATAACATTCTGGCATAGCTTTTCTTTCTTCACAATATAAATTATGCATAGTGCACAGCTTATAATTATCATGGTGCAGATAAGTCTGCTCCACATTTTAGATGAGGACAAGCATGACGAAGACAAGATGACAGCTGGTTAGAATGTAACCTATTAATGGTGTGATTTATTCCAACGTTCCACTTGACATTGTCAAGGAATCTTCAGCATCACTTGCTTTCTCTTTGGGGATTAGTGTTATGACCTAGCTCTAGAATGTGATTGTGTGTAAGACTGTGCAGCATTGTTCAGTGACCGTTACGTGACCGCCGTCCACCGGGAACAGCCAGGCAGAGGTTACACGGCATTTGAGCCTTGATACTCTGCTGGCACACGGCATGCTCCAGTGGTGAACTGGTCCAGTGACCAGCGGATGAACTGCGGCAGGAGCAGCATCACTTTTTAATGATGGCACACAGAAAGCTCTGCGCCTGCTGGGACTTCTTCTTGCATTTAAGTGCTTTTAGTAGACACATATATATATATATATATATATATATATATATATATATATATATAATACACAGTGGCAAGAAAAAGTATGTGAACCTTTTGGAATTTCAAGGTTTTCTGAATAAATTTGTCATAAAATGTGATCTGATCTTCATCTAAGTCAGGGGTATTGACAAATATAATGTGTCTAAAATAATAACACAAATAAAATTCTGATCCCTCATGTCTTTATTGAGAACAACCAAAAAAACCTCATAGTGCTTGTGGAAAAAATATGTGAACTTAATGACCTCAAAAAAGCTTTTTTTTTTTTTTTGCACACCTGGAAGCTCGTTAAGAAAATGAGTTTGGAGTTGTGGACTACAGCTACTTTGACTGATAAACTTTTGGAGTTTACTCTGTACAAGAAGCACATGCTTATGTCTCATGCCTCGCCAAAAAGAGCTTTCAGAGGATCTACGATCAAGAATTGTTGATTTACATAAAGCTGGCAAGGGTTACAAAGTGATTGCAAAGACTTTACAAATTCACCAGGCAGACATTCTACAAATGGAGACACTTTGGGACTGTTGCTACTTTACCAAGAACTGGGCGCCCAGTCAAAATGACACCAAGAGCACATCGAAGATTAAATCAATGAGGTAAAGAAACAACCCCGAATGACAGCCAAAGATTTGAAGGCATCATTGGAACTGTGTAACATCTCTGTTCATGAGTCTACAATACGCAAAACATTGAACAAGCAGGGTATCTATGGCAGGACACCACAAAGGAAGCCACTGCTTACTAAAAAGAACATTGCTGCACGCCTGAAGTTTGCAAAAGAGCACATTGACACTCCACAGCGGTACGGGCTAAATGTTTTGTGGACTGATGAAACTAAGATTGTACTATTTGGAAAAACCACACAGCACTACATCTGGTGTAGAAAGGACACTGCATATCATCATGAAAACATTATCCCAACCGTAAAGTATGGTGGAGGAAACTTCATGATTTGGGCCTGCCCAAATATATCAGACAATTCTTCAGGATAATGTGAGAATATCTGTACATCAGCTGAAACTGGGTAGATGTTTGGTGATGCAACAGGACAACGACCCAAAACACCAGAGCAAGTCCACAACAGAATGGCTTCAGAAAAACAAAATCCACCTTTTCTAGTGGCCGAGTCAGAGCCCAGACCTCAACCCAATAGAGATGCTGTGGAATGACTTGAAGAAAGCCATACACATGAGACGTCCAAAGAATATGACCGAGCTAAAGCAGTTCTGCCAGGAAGAATGGGCTAAAATTCCTCCTGAACGATGTGCAGGTCTGATCCACAGCTACAGGAAGCGCCTGGTTGAGGTTATTGCTGCCAAGGGGGGGGTCAACCATTATTAATTCTAAGGGTTCACTTACTTTTTCCACTGCCATTTTGCCATTTGTGTGAGTGTGTTCAATAAAGACATGAGGGATCAGAATTTATTTTGTGTTATTATTTTAGATTATATTTGTCAATACCCCTGACTTAGATGAAGATCAGATCACACACACACACACACATATATATATATAATGTATATGTATATGTGTGTGTATATGTGAGTGTGTGTGCATGTGTGTGTCAGTGCACAAAGTGCTAAGAGTGGCTAGGGAAAAAATTCCAATTGATTGACCTGCAAAATGCGAACACCACTTATGAGTCTACTTTTTCACTATTACTACAAATGTTCAGCTTTAAAGAGGAAATTGTGTCTCATTTTTGCAGCTGACATTTTGTTTCTCTTTCATGTTTTGTAGGATGTTACCCAATACCTTTTTCTGTCAACAATGTGTCCTTTTCCGTGATCAGTAATTGCTTTTTAAGAAAACAGACTAAAAACATTTCTACGACAGTGCTGTTGAATTCTTCATCTGATTGCTGAAAAATAGAGAACAATGTTCTTTAACTGCGCCCCTTGCAGGTTACTGTTAATGCACTTACTAATATGTTGCAGTTTCTGTAGTGACTTACACAGTGACTTGGAGGAATGTATTGTGTGATCATTGATATGGTGAATTTTCTTTTAGATGTTTATTATTGGAAGCAGTGTCAGTGCTTTGTTTTCCAAGAAGATGAAGTCTTCAGGATTTTACACTATCCAGTTTCTTGATAACATGACAATCAAGCATGCTTTTTTTTGTCTTATTAACGTCAAGAGAGAGATAAAGAGAGGCTGGTGAGGGAAGGACTGTTTATAGCTGTTATCATCTTCTTCTTTTCCACCCATGCTAAGTAGCGTATTGGGCGACGAGAGAGAAATCCCTCCCATCGTTTCCATAGCGGTTAGGGTTTTTACAGGGACGGGTTGCTAGCCCGATGCCCAAACCTCCCTTTTGCATCCAGGCTTGGGACCGGCAACGGCAGGCACTCACACACCCATTCATACACTACGGACAATTTAGACATGCCAATCAGCCTACCATGCATGTCTTTGGACTGGGGGAGGAAACCGGAGTACCCGGAGGAAACCCCCGCAGCACGGGGAGAACATGCAAACTCCGCACACACATGGCCCCGGCGGGAATCGAACCCCGGACCCTGGAGGTGTGAGGCGAACGTGCTAACGTGGCTAAGCCACCGTGCGTATAGCTGTTATACTGTGCATAATAATGGGGGGCAGTGGTGGTATGAGGGTTAAGGCTCTGGGTTTCTGATCGGAAGTTCGGGGTTTGGGGTTTCAAGCTCCAGCACTGCCAGGCTCTGGGTTACTGATCTGAAGGTTGGGGTTTCAAGCTCCAGCACTGCCAGGCTTTGGGTTACTGATCGGAAGCTCGGGGGTTCAAGCTCCAGCACTGCCAGGCTCTGAGTTACTGATCAGAAGGTCGGGGTTTCAAGCTCCAGCACTGCCAGTCTCTGGATTACTGATCGGAAGGTTCGGTTTCAAGCTCCAGCACTGCCAGTCTCTGGGTTACTGATCGGAAGGTTAGAGGATCAAGCTCCAGCACTGCCAGGCTCTGGGTTACTGATCGGAAGCTCGGGGGTTCAAGCTCCAGCACTGCCAGTCTCTGGATTACTGATCGGAAGGTTCGGTTTCAAGCTCCAGCACTGCCAGTCTCTGGGTTACTGATCGGAAGGTTAGAGGATCAAGCTCCAGCACTGCCAGGCTCTGGGTTACTGATCAGAAGGTCGGGGTTTCAAGCTCCAGCACTGCCAGTCTCTGGGTTACTGATCGGAAGGTTAGAGGATCAAGCTCCAGCACTGCCAGGCTCTGGGTTACTGATCAGAAGGTCGGGGTTTCAAGCTCCAGCACTGCCAGTCTCTGGGTTACTGATCGGAAGGTTAGAGGATCAAGCTCCAGCACTGCCAGGCTCTGGGTTACTGATCAGAAGGTTGGGGTTTCAAGCTCCAGCACTGCCAGGCTCTGGGTTACTGATCGGAAGGTTAGAGGATCAAGCTCCAGCACTGCTCAGCTGCCACTGTTGAGCCCTTGAGCAAGGCCCTTAACCCTCCTTGCTCCAGGGGCGCTGTATCATGGCTGACCCTGCACTCTGACATCAATTTCCTGACATGCTGGGGTATGCGAAGAAAAGAATTTCACTGTGCCATAATGTATATGTGACCAATAAAAGACTCATTACTCATTCTCATTAACATATTGGTGGATGCTCCACAAAACTGTAAATAAAACAAAAAAATACTATTGTAACTTTAATGAGTACAAATTGGAATTGTTGGCAAATTCCTGTTGTATAAGAGGAAAAAACACTACAGTTGTTATGTTGTTGGAAAATAAGCAGTTTTGCTGTGGTCACAAATCACATGCATTGATTTTTTTCGTGTACCCTATAATGTTTTTTTTCCTTACACACTAAATGTTTTTAAGATAATCTGTTTGCCCATGTTATGGAAGCTTAAAAGAGAGAATAATTTTGAGAGAATAATACCATCTCTTAATGGCATTTTGAGGTCAAGGCATGAAAGAGCGAGGGGTAATAACTGGCCATTAGACTCACATGCACATTCAATTAAATAGTTTTTCAGAGTTGATGGAACTGATGATCTTCACCAACTTTTGTCACTGACAGACGATTATAACATGGGGTTTCATGTGTAGAATTTCCAATGAGGGAAAACTACATTAAGTGTGTTAAGAGCACACTGAGCTGAGCAACATCCTGCTACAGTAAGTAGTATTCAGATAATATTCCTGGACATGTTTATGTTAAGTCATCTTGCTGGAGGACATCTGGAGTAATTATGACCGTATAAATTGCAGAGATGGGAGAGTCTTCACAATGTGTGCATGGTCATCACACCAAACTTCTCATACAGAGGATGTACATGTTCATGCAAACTGATTGATTTGGCCTTCACTGTAAGCGCTTGGTATAGACCACTGGTGGCCACGTGTTTGATCAAGGTTATATGCCTGTAGGCTATACCTGTGTTAGGAACCTAATTATGTACAACTGCCCAGAAGTGTTGATTTTCTGACAAGTCCTTTTAAATGTTGTCCATGTTTTATTGTTCTGCGTTTTAAACTTGGCCAGTAAGTAGTTTTGTCAGTAGATGAAAGAAAAGAATGCTTCTTTTCTTCTTTTGTCTCCATACTGAAGAAAATGCATGAAAGCTCTTTTTGCATGTATCGAATGCCACATTATAAAAGGGTGTGCACACTTATGCAACCGGTTTGTGGTAAGTGTTTTCCTTTTTCTTTTTCCCTGTAAAACATTTCTGTTTGTTTTTCACTTGAATACTGTTGCTTGCTATATCACATTAAAGGTTCAAAAATATCTGACATGATTTTTTTTTTTTTTAAGTTTCATTTTTATTGAACATTTCTGCTGAACATTTCTACAGAACATTTCTACAGAACATTTCTACAGAACCATTTCTGTTGAACATTTCTGCTAAGCCTATCTAAATCGCCTTTTCTGTTCTGTCCTCCCCACCCCTTTGAGCAACCGCAGTAAATATTCAATTTTTTTTTCTTTTTATACAAAGGAAAACAAAATTGAACCCACAACCCACTCCTCCGGCTCATCATGGCTACCCATTAACTGTCGCTGGTTATAGAGATATTATAAAATTCAACAACAGGCACCAACCTTTAGGTGGGTAGTGTCTGTAACTCCATAAAGTATACAATAAAGGGATGCCATTTATGAAAAAAACTTATCTGTACATCCATTCATCGTATTTCTTATTTTCTCGAGTTTCAGAAAAAACATCACGTCCTTTATCCACTGGGAGATAGATGGGTATTTAGCAGACTTCCAATGTAACAGTAGGGAACGTCTTGCTATAAGGGATGTGAAAACAATAACATCCTTTTGTATCGAGCTCAAAGGAATTGAAGCTTGAGGAATCCCAAATATCGCAATCAATGGACAAGGCTTTAAATCTACCCTGAGAATAGTGGACATGAAAAAGCCAGACCAAAAACCATGGAGTACAGGGCAGAAGAAAAACATATGGCCAAGATGACAGGGAGAGCCATGGCATTTATCACACTTGTCCTCTACATTCGCATACATCACAGACAATCTCGACTTGGACAGATGGACTCTATTTAAAACTTTGAACTGTATAAGTCCTAGACGAGCACATCTGACATGATTTATCTTGGTTTTATTTTTATTTTTTTTACATCACGAAGTGTGTAAATCAGGTGTGTGTAGACTTTTTATTTTCACTGTATATATAAAAAGGGAGCCATAATCTCCTGGGTTTTTTCCTATCCTATTATTGTCAGATGTTACAACTTTCTGAAACACAGAGTGACACGTTTTATAATGTAATGCACACAGGGGACAAAAATGGACAGAGTACGTTCAAGGACAAAAGACATGTGCAAGGTTTGAAACTAACAGTAATGTCACATAAGGAGAGTGAAGACAGATGCAATTGCAGTAAAAGGTTTTATTAAGAGAGGCAGGCAGATAAATACAAAACGTGATGCAAAGTCGAAATTCAAGAGGAGGCAGAGGTCAGGTACTCTGGCAAAACCAGAATCACAAAAACACAAGGGCAAAAGCAGGATCAAAAACCTTGAAACAAAGAACGATGAACAAACAGCTTGGTACAGATAAGGCGGCAAAGCACTGAAACAATACTGCGCCTCGTAATACAGAAACATACAAACTAATCAACGTGGGAAACAGAAACAGCTGTGGACAAAGATGATACATGGGTAACAACCAATCACAAAACAGGGGTGGGGACAGGACAGAAACCAAAACAAAACATACATGAGAAAGTAAACAATTCCCGTCAACCTGGAAGTGTGCTGAGGGGGAAAATACCTGACAGTCTTGTCGGCCTCAGACTTGAGTAGCGCTTGGTAAGTCAGCTCGTCGACCTCTGGCTTGAGCATGTCGTAGAAAGCCATGATGTTAGTATCTGGCGTGAGCATGGCTTGGGAGGTCACATAGTCAGCCTCAGACAGGAGCAGGATGTGCGAGGCCATCTCGTTGGCCTCAGGTGGGGCATGGGGGGGATTTAGCAGACGTTTTTATCCAAAGTGACTTCGAGGAAGTACAAGCAAAGCGAGAACAATACAAGTAGTGCTATCATACTAGATTTTTAATGGAGTGCTAGAGCAGTTCACAGAATAGAGGTGTAAGACCCAGTTTAAGTGCAGATTTATTCATTCATTTATTTTTATTTTTTTAGTAGAGAGAAGTTAGAGGTTAGTTAAGTGTTAACGGAAGAGGTGAGTCATTTTTTTGAAGACAGTGATGGATATTGCGGTCCAGATTGAGGTTGGAAATTCATTCCACCACTGAAGGACAATCATTTTGAAGGTTTTGTAAAGGGACCTCATGCCTCGCTAAGTAGGCACTACCAGGCGTCAGTTATTAACTTAACAAATGCAGAGACTTGAACGCTGGTTACGGATCTAACCATGGTTCTGTGAATTCCGGATGACGGATGCCAGAGACGGTGCTACAGTAGTGGATGATTGCAGCGCCAGCCAGATAGGTCGAGAAAATAAATACAAATGAAGTCACGTAGTGACGTTAGCTGAGCAGAGGTGATAATAAGCCACTGCAGCTTAGCAATCCACCTCGGAGCGTCTTCTCGCACACTTCGAGTCACGGGAACACTGGTGGTCATCAAAGAACCACGGTTACATCCATAACCAGCGTTCTGTTTCATTTCCCCTGACTGCCAGAGACGGTGCTACAGTAGTGGAGGACTCGTACCAGAAAAGTCACAGGGTGTAACTCCCAGAAAAGACTAGGGGTCACTGGTGAAGCACAGCCGAGCCCACATCCTGGGATGAAGCAATGTTGACATTATAGAATCTCATACAGGGAGAGGACCATGTCGCCACAGTACAGAGGTCACTAAGACAAACACCTCTGAAGGCAGCGCACAAAGAAGAAACAGTCCTGGTGGAATGGCAAGTGATGGACCCGGGCATGGCTTGTCAGGCCTGCTTGTACGCTAAGGCATTAACCTTGCAGTGAGACAACCCAGTTCTCATGTCACATGCCCCATGGCCAGCAAGGCTGTTTGCAGAAATCGTGGAACAGAAGGATCCACTTCTTAATAAAGACATAAGTTTATTAACATTTTGTTACTGTACTGACTTTCTATCCTAAGGCAGCAATAAAACCATTTATAATCTACAATAAAAATGATTTCTTATATCATAACGTCTTTCTGCTGTTCGTTAAGTAAACAATGTGTGGGGAATAAAAATGGACACAGATGAACATTCATAATCGACATTATCAATTTGTCTGCTAATCATAACAGCTTTACTGTAAT
Source organism: Ameiurus melas (assembly GCA_012411365.1). Lineage (NCBI taxonomy): Eukaryota > Metazoa > Chordata > Actinopteri > Siluriformes > Ictaluridae > Ameiurus > Ameiurus melas. Next base: position 1,520,946 of record CM022779.1, read on the forward strand.
AATAATTACTACAAAATGAAAAATATGAGAGGTTTGCAGTTATTGATTGCTGGAGTATCAATTAAAAAGTGCCGCAGTGATGACCTGTGCAAAATCACCTGCTCTCACTCTCATGTCGAAGTTATGATGCGTTGAAATCCTGCATGGGATTCTTTTCCTGCTCCTTTTGAAGTAACTCTCTACTGAAATAAAATGAATTAAAGTATTTAAAAGATGTTCTCAAAACTAAAAAATAAAAACCCCATCAGTGTGAATTGTGCAGCAATTACCGATTTGAGTTGTCTCGGATGTGTCTGAATGAGCTTTGCACATTGTCTTCCATTCCTCTATGCAAATTATCTCCAACTATGCCAAATTAGATGGAGAATGTTAGTCGACAGCAATTTTCATGTGGAAAATGATTTTCAATTGGATTTAAGTCTGGGCTTTGACTTGGCCATTACAAAACACAAGCCTTCTTTTCAAATCATTTCTTTGTAGTTTTTGATCTGGCTCACTGACCTGTCCTATATATTTTTGCCCTGAATGTAGACCACAATAGGTTCTCCTCAACAATTTCCTCATATTTGGCTCCATTCATGTTTCCTATGATGGCAACAAGCTTTCCAGTTCCTATTGGTGAAAAGCTACCCAAGAGCATGATGCTACCAGCACCATGCTTGACCGCAGGAATGATGTTGCCGGAGTGTAGAGCTTTGGTTTTTGGTTTGCACCAAACTTTAGACTTTGGCTTTAGACCAAATGGCTCAACTTTTGGCTCTGCACAGGTTCTCCTGATTCAGCCAGTGAGCTCTGTAACCCCAGGTGCTTGGTCTTCAAGATAGCAGGACAGATTAGATCTGCCATTTTAGATGTGTGACAGTAAAATCAGAGATATTTATTGTGCAAGCATACAATTGGACACAGTAAGATTTAAAATGAAAACGGTTTCACCCTGTTTAACATATGATTTAGTGTGAGCTCTCTGAATACTAGGCCTAATTCCATCCATCCATCCATGCGTCCATCTTTTATACCGCTTATCCTTCCTTGAGCCTATCCAAGGAAGCATCAGGCAAAAGGCGGGGTACACCCTGGACAGGGTGCCAATCCAATGCAGGGCACAATCACATTCACACACCCATTCATACACTACGGACACTTTGGACATGCCAGTCAGCCTACCATGCATGTCTTTGGACTGGGGAAGGAAACCCCCGCAGCACAGGGAGAACATGTAAACTCCGCACACACAGGGCCACGGTGGGAATCAAACCCCCGACCCTGGAGGTGTGAGGCGAACGTGCTTAGCACCTTAGTTCTGATTTGGATTGAAAAGAATCCAAATCGAAAAGAAAAGACTCAACGTATACTTTTCAATTAAGCCGTTTTTATACTTTTTATTTTATAAATAATTCTGAGGACATCTAAATCTAAATATTTTCTGCACAGTCATTTCAAAATGAAAACTCATTTCATTTCAGAAAAAAACTCCAAACCCTCTTAAATTTGATGTAGCACCACAGAGAAAAGAGACGATAATCACTGGGGGGTGAATATTTTCTGGAGGCACTGTATATTATTCAGAGATGAGTTATATAATGCAAAGCATTTTCCACCCTGCTGACTGAAATAACTAGAAGTAAATGAAACATAATTGCTGTATCTGGTCTTTTCTAACTTAAAGAGCTTTATAAAGAGCAAAGACGGTACAGTTTCATTGATTTTATTGATGAAATTCACAAGACCAGTAATATTATATCTCTTTGTCACTTCATAACGTGGAATTCTGGTACAGTAGATATGAACAATGTCTGTTACACACACATACATTTTATAAATGTGTGTGTGTGATTGATATATATATATATATATGAGGGATAGAGAGAGTTATAGATAGATAGATAAGAATAGATGATAAGTATACCATTTTAAGTTGCATAGTAGCACATGAAAAATATTTTGTTGGTATGTAAGGAATAAAGCACTACAAGGTATGCTGTTATAGAAAAATAATCACTATTTATAGAAAAATAATGGCCAGACATGAACCAGGCACGCCATTTTATTTAGTTTTATTCTTCTTATACCATAGCAATTTGCCAATCATTACACTTTTAACACATTCGCCTTTTTTATCCATTTATAGTCACATTTAATGTTGTGGTACATCTGTGAAACAAGTTAGTTATATACGTCATAAAACTCAAAGTTACAGCTTTAGAGTTGTTGAAAGACCTGGCAACGGAGACTCCTGCAAGAATGCTAGATAAATGTCTCCTTACAGGACACTAAACCATATCAGCAATGATGCATGCTTTTAATCAGTTTATGTGGAGAGTCCACCGTACAAGTACTGGTGTTACAGTAGCTGTTACTATAGAAACGAAAACACAATAGAATGAACGCTTGAATATAAATCGGTGATCTTTTTCCAACACAACTGTCAGAGCTGCTGTTATAGAAAATTAATCAGCAGCTTCTGACTATGAATACAACAGTGCAGTGGTATAGTCTTTCTTATATTCTGTGCCTTGGGGGTTTCCTCTGTGTACTCCCGTTTCCTCCCCAGTCCTAATGTATGTGTTGTAGGATGTTCGGCATTTCCAAATTGTCAGTAGTGTGTGAATCGGTGTGTGTGTGTGTGTGTGTGCACGATTGTGCCCTGTGGCACCCCATCCAGGGTGTTCCCTGACGTGTGCAAGTTCCCTTGGATGGGCTCCAGGCTTCACCAGGATAAGCAGTATGGAAAATAAATGAATGGATGGATGGATTATTCCTCTGTAGATTCCTTAATAGTAAGATTTAAATGTTAGTTCTTTCTAGAGTTTTTCTCCTATGAATATAGACCCAGAACAAATTGAGAACAAAATTTTTCATCTATTTCAACAACGCAACCTTTTTCTATTTACATTACAGAAAAGTCTCTGAGTATAAATCATGCATTGTCAGTTAAAGCGAATTATTTCTTTTCTAAAGTAAAATAAAAAAGACACCATATTTTTACGCAGAATGTACTGTATGTCCTTATTAATCATTTCTTTTGCTGTATTTGTTGTGCGGTAGTGTGCAGTCTGAAGCAGTAAATGCATTTACCCCATTCTTTCAGTAAGTGTTTATTTACTGGATGGAGTGGGACAAAAACAGGAAATGAAAATGAAGGAAGAGAAAAGAATGATGTTTGGCATTATATTGAGCAGTAAGTGATTCTGACCTTTTATCTTAAAGGATTTCTCGAAACTAGAGGGTTCAGCCCACTGCATGTTAAACCTGCCTTGTATCCAAATGTGCGTAGGTCATGTGTGTAGCTCAAACAACACGGCTTCATTCCTCTGTATTTTAATTTAGTTTTTTCGTTATTAATGAAGCTCCAGTTAATAACATTTAGGTGTTTAGAAATAAGTATTGCTGGAAAATTGACTGCTGACTCCACTGAATGTCATAATATATCTAATACTAGTTTTATTAGTCCCACTGATGGGTTAAAAATAATGATTACGTTACTGCTGTGGCTCTCAGTATGGCTGCCCTCTAAGCATTTTTTATTTTTTTTAAAACGTTGACCCAAATGTGTTCTCTCTAGCATCGAATGCTGATTCTAACAAGTCTGAGGGGACAAATAACCCTGAGGACTGATTTGTGGGAAAATGTGTTTGCTCTTGTAAAATGCTTACTGTGTGCATTTTCTTTTGCCTTCAATGTGAATCTGTGAATGGAATCATTTCTAAAGCATGCTTGAAGCATTCCTGGAATATGTAGTGCATGGGAAAGGGGGGTGGTCTGTGATTCCTGGCACTTCCAAAGCCTTGGGCATTGAATCCATTCGCAATGGTTTGCCTTGCCTTCCTGTATAAGGATTAGTTCATGGGGGAGAGAGAGAGAGAGAGAGAGAGAGAGAGAGAGAGAGAGAGTGCGATGGGAGGGACAAGCCAGTCAGGGCACTGGCTCATCTGTGGCCCAGACATCCAACTGTTTATTGGACTGAGTGATACCAGCGTCTCTATGTGCCGTGTGAAAAGTCTAAACACGTGCTCTGGAAAGATTGCCATCTAGCAGATTTTTGGGATCCTGCCTCAGACTGGTACTGTACATCACAACTTCATCTGTCAGCCTGGCTTTGTGACAGTACACTTGTGTGCCAAAAGCCTGGGTGTGGAAATCCCCCCCCCTTCCCTCTTCTCTCTTCATGGCTAAGGCAACACCAGGGGAACTAATACAGTGTAGCATGTCTTATTTTGAGAGCTGGTATGTATGAGGTATGAGGTCACTGGGAGTTCAGTGGAACTAATACACACACACACACACACACACACACACACACACACACACACACACACACACACACATATATATGTATATGTATTACATATTACATTTATATTACATGTGTATAATCCTATGTGCAAAAATGAACTTTATTTATTTTTTCTTCTGTGTGTGTGTGTGTGTGTGTTTGTACAGGTGTGTGTGTGTGTGTGTGTGTATGAGTGTATGTGTGTCTGTGTGTGTGTGTGTGTGTGTTTGTACAGGTGTGTGTGTGTATGAGTGTATGTGTTTGTGTTTGTGCAGGTGTGTGTGTATGTGTGTGTGTGTGTGTGTGTGTGTGTGTGTGTGTGTGTGCGCGCGCGTGTGTGTACAAAAGCCCTCAGCTGCAAGGCATTGCTGTGTTGTTATTTCCACTTAATAACTTAATAACTATCACTTAATATATTGTTCTAATGATGTTATACATTTAATACATTTGATATAATCTTTATAGAGTTATCTTTTTATTTTGACATTCACATTTCACATGAATATCCCATTATTTTGACTCATTATTTAGTTATCTTGTTATTTCGACATACTATTTCAGAATTTTGACTTACATCACGCCCTATTTAGAGCTAACTTTGACTCAGTAACTCATTATTTTGAGTTATCTCATTATTTCAACATATCTCCTTATTTTGACTCAATAGCTCATTATCTTGCTGAAGTTATTTTGAGTTATCTTGTTATTTCAAGCTATTTTCATTATTATTTTGATTTAATAGCTCGTTATTTTATCTTGTTATGGCAAATTATTATCTCATTATTATCACATATCTCATTTTGACCTGTATATAACACCCCATAGTCTATCAGTAAGATTAATGTGTAGAATAGAAGCTGATCATTCTTATTCTGTAAGCTGTTTCCCAGAGAGATATAGTTGAGATATAAATGTGATCCAGGTAATATACTGGGAAACACTATATGGAAGAAAAGTTTGCATGTAATAGTTAATAAGCTAATATTCAATACATTTGTCCTGTTAATGTTAAGTGAAAATAAGATAATATGACAGCATTAGATAATAACTTGAGATTACAAGCTGTTATGTCGAAATAATGAGATATTAAGTCACAGCACTTCAACATTTTTTTTTTGCGGTGTGTGTGTGTGTGTGTGTGTTTGAGAGAGAGACAGAGAGACGAGACAAAGAGAAAGGGTTGGTGAAAAAACGGAAGAGATAGAGAGTCTCGAGTCGGAACACTGTCTGCACCATGCTTTTAGTTCATCTCTTGGCGCCTGATGGATTGGAAAAATGATGTAATTGATTTGTTGATTTTGTCCATTGAAGGTTTAGAGTCAAGTATATATGGATATGAGTATATGTAGAGCACTGTTAGTGGTAGGCAAGTTGCATTTGTGCGTTACTTTTGTGATTTTTTTGAGTATTGTGTGTGTATATGTGTGTGTGTGTGTGTAGTTGTTTGGGTCCTAAAAAAAAAGATAAAAGCCCGATAAAACAGTATGGCATGATCACAGAGTTAACCAGGAGCCGGACAGGCCTGTCACAATAATCACGTTATTGACTTATCGTACGATATATAGACGTGAGCTTGATCATTTCTGCTGACCTCGATATCACCCATTGTGTTTACATGCATGTTTGTTTACATAAGAATGAACGTCACCCACATTGTAGCGACATACGCGCTGCTTCCGACCTCTCTTATGCTTTTTTTTTTTTTTTTTTTTAAATTTGTCAAATTCAAATTTAGAATATTTAAGATATTAAGAATATTTCATTCCGAATTTAAGATGTGTAGTAAGCACTAGTGCCGATTTGACTTAAAACATAAAAAAAAAAAACGACGCGCAACATAACAATGCACTAATGATGATTTTTGAAGAAGAAAAATGTAGAAACAGTTCTAATATTCGAGATAATCCAGTCGTAGTCGATAACGTCAGGGATTGAGCCGCTTACACCGTGTAGAAAAAACGCTCCAAATCATATATGAAAATAATCAGACATTTACACAACGTAAACCTTTTAAACGTACATTGCTCCTTGAAAAGGTGTACTTGCATTATTATGTTGTTATATTATCATTATATCAGTGGTATTAAATGGTCTTAAAATGACAATAATATTGTGTATCGCAATTAATATTTGGGACAATATATCGTCCAACAAAAGTAGTTATCGTGACAGGCCTAGAGCCAGAGTCGGTTTGCTCTTCAGACCAATCTCAGAGCAGAGCTGGCCCTTACTACTGACTTTACTTGAGTGAAAATGAAGATTGCTTGAAACACACTCGCACTTTGCTTCCTCCTGTTTCCATATTCAATCAATGCTTTCAGTGCTCTTCGCCATTCTCATCACTGTCGCTGTCTTCTTTATCTCGTAACCTTCGTTTTAGTTATTTGAAGGAGCCGCACGCTTTGCATTGACACGCGCGTTTTTGTTCCACGCACTCGTAATGGAATCTGCGCCGAAACTTCAAATTTCATCTGCGCCTTTCAGCACAAAAGGAGAGGGACATCTCGCGTTTTAATGTATTTTACCCTTTTCACTTTCTCATCTGAAAGTGGGGAGTAAATTAGCATAACATTTTCAGCCTGTCCGTATTAATGCTCTTTTTTTTGTACGTGATTTCTCTAATGAGATGAAAGCTCGGGAACGGAAAGGCTTTATTTTGGTTATCTGTAGCATGCCGCTTGCAGCAGACGAGTATCCGAAAGGTCACGCATTGAATTCAGTTTCTTTGCATTTAGGATTTTAGTTTGCAAAAAATATCTACAGAACATCTTTGTAAATATAATTGTTTTATTATGCCATTTTATTCCCCTGCACAAGGCGTTGTTCAAATGACAAGATTCTGGTTTAAAGCCACGCTGATGATGTTCACACCATCAGTAAATATAAGAATCTCTACATGCAGGGGGAGGACACTTTTACTCTAGTGACATTGTTGAAATAATTATGATTTTAACAGATTAAAAAAAATAAAAAATTGTGCACTGGTATAAGGGTCAGGCTTCAGAGCAGAAAGTAAAAGCAGACACGATAAAACTATACAGACTTAAATTAAACCACAAGCACATCAATATAGCCCCAAAATATTATTAGAATCCTTGTTATAGTTCTTCATTCGTGTATCTTCCATCCATCCATTTTCCATATTGCTTATCCTACACAGCCTGGTGCCTAAGCCATGGACTTCAGTGCGGGGGGGGAGGGTCGCAATCACACACACATTCACACGCTATGGACAATTTGGAAATGCCAATCATCCTACAATGCATGTCTTTGGAATTGGAAACCAGACAAAACCCTCAAAGCACGGGGAGAGCATGCAAACTCCACACACTCAGGGTGGAGGTGTGAGGCAAACGTTAGTTTAACCACTAAACCACCTAGCCCCCTCGTTCGTGTATCAGTATTACACAAACGTTTCATCAGAACCACAGAGAGCGAGATGTGTTATATTAAAAGATGATTATATTAAACACGCCAGCGTAACTGGCGCCAATGGGCAGCGTTCAACGTTTTTTAAACATTAGAAAGCAGCGATTTGTTTTGGGAGTTGCGGAGGTGTGTGTGGACGCTCCTCAGAGGCACCACAGAAGTAGATTTCTGTTTCTCCCATGGCGGAAGGTCGCAGGAGCAATGACGAAAGCTGAAGCCCACGACATTGCCGATGCAACACCGATCATAAATCAAGCTTAGAGGAAATTTGTCACAGTCACGTATTACAGATGTTTTGAACAAGAGAGTGAACGTTTGCGTTCCTCGGGATTGAAGCGGCACAATTTATCGTATTTTTAGATCCATCACGGTGTGTTTCCTCGATCAAGACCTTGTGAAGGGCCGAGTTAACAGAGCACTGTCTAAATTGCATTATATATACAGTAGCAGTGTGAAAATATTTTTGCATGCCAACAGACAAAGACACAAAAAAAACCAGACGAGTGCTGCTACGACAAGTTGGAGTATTGGCACTGAGAAAGCAGAGGCAGTTTGGCAAAAGAGACATCAGCCTGTTTGTATTATCCATATTGAGCAGTTTTGGCTCCGTAATATTTGTGTAAGTAATGTGTGAAGTGGGCAAGGATATTCTGTTAATAAAGCCAGAAATGTAGAAGAATTCTGTTAATAAATAAATAAATAAATAAATAAATAAATAAATGAAAATATTTAAATATTTTACTACTGACACTTTAAAAAATAAAAAAAGGATTTGTGTCTTTTGGGGGTTTTTTTTTGTGTGGCTCGGTGCACGGCATTCCCTTGAAGCCACTCCCTCTTTAATTTTCAAGTGACTGCATGATAAAGACTGACCATGTAGGAGATTTTCTGGAAATGTCATTCTCAATATAATCTCTCTAAAGTCCTTTTCCAATTGGACTATTTTTGTATATGGAGGTGGGGTAATGTAATTATTACCAGTATCTCTGTTGTTCTACACATGGTGTGTCTGGACACAATACATCATATTTGACCAGTAGAATTAAATTACCAGCAGAAATAACTCCAGGTAATATATTTATATTATGTGTGTATGTGTATATATATATATATATATATATATATATATATATATATATATATATATATATATATATATATATATATATATATATATATATATATATATATCCTGTCTAAATTGATATGTTAATGAAGATTCCATTATATCCTGTGTGAAAAGAGGATTTGCACCTTTTCTTTAGTATAAAGACGCTCCAGGACGTGCTCTTTTCTGTCGATGAATGTGCAGTACAATAAATTATAGACATGTTTTGTCCAGAGATTTCATACGAAATATTTATTTAAATTTCCCCCTCAGGTTTGTGTGTTTTTTAACAGTTTATTATTACCATGAAGGTGTAACATTTTTAGGCTAGGTTATCATACCGTGGAAGTTTTCAAATGATAACACCCCTAGTGCATATTTAATGATTTGGAAGTCATTTGTCTTAAAAGAATCATGAAGATGGTGGAAGCCAAGTTGCAGGCTTAAAACTAAATTGTAAAAATTCAGATAATTATGATTTTTCTTGACTGGTTTAGTGTTTTTAGTTGTTTTTTTTTCTCCTAAAGTAAATATGATTTAAAATGTTGCGGCTGTTCTTTAAGTGTTTGTAGCTGTAAAAAGATATTACATTATTTAAATTGCAATATTTTGCAATTGATCTATTTTGATCTATTGTTCCATAAATATGAAAATAGGAACAAGAACAACAAAAACCCTTTCATTTCCATTATTTGTATTGCATCCAATCAGACTTTAGTGTTCATTTATCACAGCACATCACATGGTCAGTATACTTTTTTTTTTCTTTTCTTTTTGGCATATCACATTTTTGTCCATATTGTGCAGCTCTACTCTGGATCATGGTGCATGTCTTATTGTAGTCCGCCCACCTGCTGTATTTATTGTGTTGTGCTCTGTTTACCGAGGCAGTACATGCACATTAAATCCTGTTCATTCCTTGGTCCATGTAAATAAACACACAAACGCTGTATAAACAATGCTTAGATGAAATGAAGACATGGACGGTAGTTGTCACTAAACCTAAGTGACCCTTGTACTTTTTCTTTCTTTTTTAATGAATCATGCCGGAGAACACAAAGTAAAATAAGTAAAATAACAAATACATGATTAATCCATGCATAAGTGCTGTTATAGATGTTCTATATTTTTGTTTTCACATATGGATTTGACTATATAGAGCATGTCTTTAGATATATTTATTTCCCCCAGTGCTGTACAAAAGCCTTTATTCTTTATAGACAGTTGAGATGTTTTGATGTTGGTGTTTGAACATACTTTCCAACATTTCATTGAATTATATTTATTTATTCAGTTATTTTCTGTAAATACTTTATCCCGGCGAACATGGTAATATGTGTTTAAATGTATTATTCAGATATCTGATGTGTTTCCAGCTGACTATTTCATTACAAACTAAAGGAAGTAAGCTTTTTTACTTTTATCTTTGACATCTTTAATCCTGTGCACAGTCCCGCTAAGTGTGAGCGCTTTCACTTTCCTGCACCTCTGGTATTGAGCTCAGTGCAAACAGCACCACACAGGCAATATAGCTCTATTGACTGCCACCGATCTGGTAATGTTCAGTCCATTCAGGACTCCATCACTGTCCTGGAGGGTCGTGCTGCGTCTTCCCTGCTTCTCGTCCTCTCCTGGCTGTTTGTAATTGTAATACGGTCTTAAAGCTGCATTGTTGCATGCCAGCAGGACCCTGGTCACGCCTTTCAGGCTCAATAAAGATTCGTATAAAGGAACGGAGCAAAGTGTGTTCTGTGATCGTCCTCGGCGATCAATCTAATAAAGCTAGCCCATACAGGTGTCACTTGGGACGCAATCAGAGAGGGCAGGCCATGGTTTACCAAACACACTGCTGTCTCTCCATAATTAGTCATCCGGCACGCCGTGTCATGCTCCATAAAGCACACGAGCAAAGCCGAAGACAACCGTCGAGAATCTGGGGTTGCCAGATTGCAGGGTGTAATCGAGAGGGGAAGTGAGCATTCCTCTAAGACAACATAACCTTGTCAGAGTACAAACACCGTGTGTACCATGTGTAGGAGAAAATTCTCAGCTTCAGTGAGGTTTATTACAAGCACTCATAGCATAGGCACTTGAGCATAGGGAACCAGGGTGGGATGGCAGAAAAAATAATAAGTGAAGGGGTATTTATAGAAGAGGAGGAATCTCACATTTTACGAGGTGAAAATGAAAAAGAAAGGGCACTACTTTGGCTAAACCTTTTTGAGCCAAATGCCTGCAGTACTGCTTGGCAGCCTGGGCATCATATATATATATATATATATATATATATATATATATATATATATATATATAAAAATCCCAGCGCAACTCAGTAACTTCAGCTCATATATCTTATTTTTAACCTGATTATATGCTGAAGGTTGTCAAACTGAGTTACATAATGTGGTAGTGAGACATGATTTTGGTTTTATCCGTGCAGTGCTTTTCGAGAAACCAGACTTGTGCGTCTTTAATATATTTTTTAACTGATTTAGCAGGATAATAGCATTATATAGAGACCTTTCCTAAGTTCTGTCTGGATTCTGTCGATGTTAAGTGATAAAAAGCTGTGAAGCTGTTCATTGTTTTGAATACTACACAAGTACTGTATAGGATGAATTAACCATATTAAACGCTCACACTGGGAAATGTGTCAGCAGTAACACACTTCAGGAGCAGACTGTAGTTCTGAATTAAGCACAGATATGAAAGAATACTGTGTATGAAAAGAACTATAGGTTTATTTTGTAGCATTTGACCAATATTTGAGGGAGTGCTCAAGAACAGGTGCAAGTAGAAGAATTAAGCCTGCTTTACATGGTACAACACTCGGCAGGCACAATCGCACATGGTAAAATCTCCGAGTGTGACCACCGCTACGAGACTCATCTAAAATCTTCCAAAAGGAGGACGGCATATGATTACATAAAACTCACGGGACAGCTTTACACACACCGTATTGGCAATGTCAAAATGTAAACAAGACATATGGGGTTTAAAAGAAGGGCAGTTTGTTGAATTGCGGCAGCAGACAGAATGTCTCTGTAATGTCTCATCACACTTATATCATGACAGGACAAAAAGCGAGACTATGTGTTAAGAAACAGAGGATGATTTACAGCTTCCAGGTGTGTAGCTAGGTAATTAGCATGCATGGCTCTGTTCATCGAGTTTATTTACTACGATGTCAACGTGAGACTATTTTTATGCTTTCTAGTTGAAGAACTTCAAACCTGTTCTGTGTCACAGAGCACGCATGTGTGGCAGAACATAGTGACTATCGTCATCATTTAATCTGACATAAAGACACGTCATCGCACAGTCTGTTACCAAATTATTATTGGGATCATCTCGTACAGAATGACAGGTAATAATCATAAAAGGCCGCTGGGATCGCACAGCGCAAAGTCGGATTGAATCAGTGTACAGATTATGTACACTATCAGCTGGACTTTAGTGCTGTCTGAGGCCACGGGTTCAGTTTTAGATCCTGTACAAGTGTTATTTTTATTACGTTATTACATGTTAAATATGGTCGGGTAACACTGATCAAACTGACTGAACAGCCTGAGCTCATGGTCATTGTTTTCAGTGGTGCACACTAGAGAGGTAGTTTAAAATCAATTACTTTACAAAAGCTCAGTCATATAAATGACATATATGAGAATATATTAAGAACGCAGTATGTTCTTCTATTTAAAAACATGAAACTAGTAGGATTTTTACAGTTTAGTTATAAATCAGAGTAAATGCATAGACAAGTAAATACTCACTGAAATCCTTTCCTAGCTATCACTGCCAATAATTAATAATGTATTTGATTCATGCTAATAATAATAAAACAATTAAAGTTGAGATTCCATACTGTAGTAGCAGCAAACATTTAAAATGTTTAAAATGATCAGTTACTTACTTTGTCTAAGTTTTAAAGGTGTTGAGAATATATATATATATATATATATATATAAAATATATATATATATATATATATGTGTGTGTGTGTGTGTGTGTGTGTGTGTGTGTGTGTGTGTGTGTATATAAATGGACAGTTTTTTTAAGCAGTTTATACTTAATTGTTGTAAATACTTAAAATTATTATTATTATTTTATTTTATTTTTTGGTATTTTGCAGTTAATAGTTTTGTTTATACACCAAATAGACAGTATTTGAAGTGTCATGAAATATTGAAAGTATGTGCTTGAATCAGTTCTGCAATAAAATAATACTTATTTATGCATACGGTATACTGTACATTCTCTAAAGTCGTGAACAATGATCAGGGTACATTTCCAATAAAGACGTCCCAGGTCCTTGCATCCTGTAAGGCAAATGTTCCACGGGTGTCGCATTAAAACCTCTAGAGCCTCAGGAGAGCGCTTTTGGAATCAGGGTTTTATGAGCGTCTCCCCCGACTCTGTTTTTACAATTGGATAATTTATTGGCTGCTATCAAACTTGACCAAATCCAGGCGCCGTAGAGCCTATAGAGAAACCACAAGCATGTGCAAATAAGTATCAGAGAAGGACATATGCGATACTGTAGAACATATATACACCGATAAAACATTTCTGTGTTAAATGTAAAAGAATTATGTTTGTTGTTTTTTTTTTCTACTTTGGCAGCTTTGTATTTTTAAACAGTCCTGGATAGGATGCATTTGACTTTTATGTGTACACTGATTTCATAAAAGAGAAGTATTACCCACAGTGCTTTGCCTGCTGTGCAGTATTTATGGAAAGAAAAGGGTGGGGTTGAAAGGTCAGCGCTGCATCCAAGCCCTGCTTCTTCTATTAGCATTGATTTCATATTCTGTGCAGGCCATATCTAATGCCAGGGCATCCTCCTTATCTTTTATTTATGAACACACACAATGGCTCTGAGGCATCAGTTACCCTGTCCAGAACAAAACACACTAGGTTGGTATTCTTTGTTTGAGTCTCCATACATTGGGGAAATTAACACTTTTTTAGCATAACGCCTTCCAAAAATTTTCATACTTATTTCTCATACTTCACATATATATATATATATATATATACACCACTTGTACCACAGTTACCACACTTCAATACATTTTGTTCAGAGGTTTTATTTCAAAATATTTGTCATTTTGTCTTTAAAACGGTCTTGTCTGTGAAACTAATTTATTATGCATCGAATCTAAAGCCATCATTGTGGCTATTCAAAAACGTCATTTTAGAGCTGGTAGCAGAGGTTTGAGCCAATGATATGCAGTTATTGGAGAGAGAGAGAGAGACAGAGAGAGAGAAAGAGAGAGAGAGAAAAAGTTTCATGCTGATAATATAAAAATATAACAAATAAATAAATAAATATCGACAGGCCTACTTGTTCACAGGGTTTTTTGTTTTTTATTACTGCAGAAATTGAAACGAATAAATAAATACATATTGATACTTGTTGAACAGTTTTTTTCTCTCTCTCTCTCTCTCTCTCTCTCTCTCTCTCTCAGTAACTGCTCATCAGTGGCCGCATTGCCACCTCGCGTGCATATTATTTTTCTAATAAATAAACGGCCCGTCGTCTATGATTCCTTACTTATTTCTGGAAAAATCTCAATTTTCTGTCATTTTGTTTGTTGTTAAATGTGTGCGCTGTGGTAGACTGTAGGCTAACTTTTCCGTTATTTCAGTTAACCTGGTGAAGTGATATGGAACCGTAATGCGGTCAGGACCTGACTGGAACTACACTAGCTGTGCATTTACTGAAAAATAATTGCACACCTCAGAATGTGTGTCAGCCAATCAGAACCCAGAATTCAACCCTGGCTGGTTCTGCACTGTTTGGCTATGTGTTGTCAGCTGAAATCCTTTAGAGAAAGAGCTTGGATGTGCCGGTCTGCTCCGATCTGATAGTGGCTCTCAGAATAGCCTTGTCAGATTTGTAGTTCTGATAGCATGTCGTATCTTGTCAAAGGCTTAGCTTTCAGACTATTAACAGATATGCTCCCGTTAATAGGTTAACAAGTGTAATAATGTCTCTTGTTTGCGAAGACAACAGCAGCCAGAGGTCAAGAAGAAATTCACATGAGCTTTATCTTTACTTGTAAATTAGCCACGTTCCTGTCTATCGGTCAATGTGACCGTCTGAGAGGGGACGACAGATTGAAGGCTTCACATAAAGAATCTTTTGGATCACCTATAAATCCTTCTCTCCTATCAAATCATCGAACAAGTGAGTCCAATCCCAATATTTAAGTTTTTATAAGGGACGGCGGTTGCTCTCGATGGCCTATAAAAGGTTGGACAGGAGGCGGTGCTGAGGCTGTAGACCTCTGAAATGGGATTTCTGCTCCCTGCTTGATTGTTTCTCCCTTTTACGAAGAGAAAAGCTTGCTCATGGCTTTGATGCATTGGCGCAGGATGTCTCTCGACAAATGATTGAAGTGGACTGTCGCTGAGGCTAGGGTATGATTTAGCGCTTTTAGCGGGTTACACACTACCCCTCCATAAGAGCCGCATACCAGTCTGCTCACCGGCTCGCTCTTTTCTTCTACTTCTATTAAGATGAACGTTTGTCTAAGACTAAACCCCAGTCTGGTCACTGTATAAAAGAAATACCATTTTTCATTTTCGTGAAGAAGGTGCAGGGTATTTGTAGCTCTGCATGCCTCATTTCACTCCGTCTGTCTTTGCTTAATTTAGCGTCTTTTCTCGTATTTTTGGCTTGTTCATGCTCTGTCGATCTGGGCTTGATGCAGTATCCATCTTAACTTACTGTACTTCATTTATTTTTCTCTCTTCACTGAGAACCTGTGCACGTGTGTGTGTGTGTGTGTGTGTGTGTGTGTGTGTGTGTGTGTGTGGAGTGAGGAATAGGTGCACAGCTGGAGGCCATGTGTGGAGCCTCACATCCACTCCAGCTCTGCCTCTGAAACATGCTTCAGTTCACCGTGCGTGGCTTTTTTACATCAGCTCTGCTCGCTTCATTACATCAACAAAAAAGCTAGAGGGAACAAGCGAACGTGTTACATTGATTCATACATATGATACATATGGTGGCAAATGGTGGTTGGGCATTTAATTACAGCTTCTCTCGTGTTCTTTCCTTTTTACATATCACTGGCGCCTATTCTTTTGTGCAGTGACCCAGCCAGAGAAATCTGTCAGACAGTTCATTTAAACGCTGTCTTACAGATTGGAGATACGACAATATGAGACCGTGGAGAGGGAGAAAGCAGTAGCCCAGCTTCCTGGGATGAGCAGATTTTGTTTTGTTTGATGAAGTAGGTTCAACAACCAGAAAATGAACGAAACACTGTTCGTTATTGATTTTTTTTTTTTTTTTTTTACATGTGATATGTATTTTTAAACATAAAAATGAATGGTGCTGTGACGAACTATCCATATAACTGTTGCGAGCTTCCAAATCCCAAATTCCAAATTTGACTGATGGTGCAAAGATTTTTACCAGAAAGATAAAGTCTTTTTCCCCCAAAATCTCTTTTGAATTTTTTGACAAGTATCTCTTAGGTGTCCACTGCGGCTTTGCACATCTGGAAAGGGACCGTTAATGCTGAGAGGTATATACAGGTTTTAGAGCAATGTATGCTTATATCCAGATTCCATACCATCTTTACTTCTGAAAGACTGGACCTCTTTATGATACTCTTTTTATACCCAACATGTTACTGAAATGTTGCCAGTTAACCTAATTAGTTGCAAATTGTTCCTCCAGTGGTTTCTTTTTAGTAGCACTTAGTTTTTCAGCCTATTGTTGCCCCGTCCCAACTTTTTGAGACTTTAAAATGACCTTATTTTTTTCTTAAATTGGTAAATTTCCTCAGTTTTAAACATTTTGATGTGTTTTCTAGGTTCTATTGTGAATAACATATGGGTTTATGAGATTTGCAAATCATTGCATTCTGTTTTTATGGACATTTCACACAGCATCCCAGCTTTTTTGGAATTGGGGTTGTACTATCGGATATACAGTATATTTGAATCTTTAGTACTTTTCATTTCTGTATATTATCATGTTGGAATAAATCTTGTAAAATGTCGTAAAGATTTTATGCCGCATCATATTGCATATTTTCCAATGAACTGTGTTTTATAGGTCGGCTTTTTCGATAGGGCTTAAAGGTAAGTGCTTTGGGGGTTTGTCTAGATCTATAACTGAATAACTCCTCCAAAAGCAGTGTACTCATTTTCTCACAGAATTGGGCGACTTTTAAACTTTATGCCTGTGGGCTTTTTATATCACTCCATGACATGAGAGGTGGTCTCTTGTCATCAATATGAGCTCTGTATGTTATTGTATACAGTAAATGTATTTTGTTATGTGTCAGTGAATTAGGTTGCTCATTCTCATTGACTAATTATCTATGCCAGTATCTCTAATCGTACAGGACCATTTTAGGACCTCTGTGAAAGAACTGTTTATAGAAACAGTGTTTTTAAAAATGCTAATTGTATACTGTTACTTTTAACTATCACAATCTATTGTTCAATGTTCGAGTATAAGCTCTGGGAGAGTCAGCTGTTGAGTTTAGTCTGGATTTGGAGTAGGCTTGGTCAAGAGGACGTGGGAATATAATAAACAAGCCACTGAGCAAATCGTCTTCAGCTTAAACTTCATCACTTCAGAATAAACTCTTCAACTATGATATCTCTTTCACTGCTATGCCAGCTCTTTTCCCAGGCCACAGATATCGTTATGTTTAGAACAAAAAATATCTACAGGATAAGCCTCATTTAATCGTGACACGTGACAAAAAAACACTACTGAAGCATGTTTTACTGACTGAACATGTCAGATACTTGAAGATTGGCATCATAAGAGGATGAGGAGAGCGTGCCTACAAGCTTCTCAGGCTTGATTCATGCTAAAGTTTATTTTCAAGAGCGGTACATTTAACTGTGACACAGGTCACGGTAAGCCTTGATTCCCAGAGAAATGCTGATTGTAATGGAGATTCTGAGCGGTGTGCCAGGACCCGAGCTTGCATAAAAAGTACTCTTTATGCCAGGCTGTCTGTACCTGTCCTGAGCTCAAGTACCCCTCACTGTCATCTTTTGTTGCTGAGCATCAAAGCTGCTCCTCATGTGAACACAAATGTTTCTTCGCAAAGATAATGGACTCGTTTGATTAGGGGGCAAAATGCAGCTTGGCTTTAATCTCTCTCTCTCTTCTCTTTCTTCTGTCATGAAACCTCCCTCTTTCAGCTCAAGTCTACCTCTCAATGTTTTTGAAAAATGCAGCATAAATGGGCGTGGATGGCTGTGCGAAGAAGGGAGGGGGGTGGGCGTGGCAGGGAGTTGAGGGGGTTGAGCCTTCAGAACACTAAACAATAAAGATGGATAGTGACAAAAAGTTTGCAGATGAGGCAGAGGACTTCTCTGCTTCTCAATCGCCAGGGCTAAATGGAGACACATAGATATCAATGCAGGTCCTCTGCTCTGTCTATTTGAACAATTAGCCCCTAGCATAACTATGGAGGAAAACAAAACCGGAGGCAGCGCGGATGAGAGAAATGTCGGAATAGTGGTTAGCTAATAGGCTCAAGCTTTTCACGGATAAAAAGTCAAAGGCTCTTCCGTTCTACGCTGACTCTCGTTGAATAGTTTTGCATGTGATGGCCCACGGAGGTTTAAGCTATTTAATTAGGTCAAAAGGCACGTAAAACTGTCGGTTAAAAATTAGACACAGGCCTCATTTGAAAGGATGGAAAAGTCCTCGAGACTTGTTACCGCATCATCGTGTAGACACAAATTGCTTTCATGAGCAAGTCCGAAGTCCACCTTTCTCCAATTCTCATAGTTCTTTCGAAAAAACACACTCGAACTCTTACACCACTGAAACAAACACCTGCGACCCATTTGAACGTCTCTCTCATCTACTACATCTGTAGGAAAGCACCACGTGCTGCATGAATAATTAAGAGAAAGCATCTTCCCATAGGACAAGAAGGCGCAGGCTCATGAATAATTATGAGACACCGACGCGTCATCGCTGTACTATAGTACATTCCCACGTCACTGCCTGTGGCATGGGACAGGACGACATTTTAAACCCGGAAGACGAAGATAGCGGAAAAAAAGTTCAAAACGAACCAGCTTTCTCCTACAGTTAAAATTAACGTATGCTAAGATTGTCTTTTATGATGTACACCTCTGTTAAAATCTCAGAAAATGTCGTTTCATTAACTCTCAGACACACCTATCAACCTACATACAGTGATCACTCGCCCCCTCTCACTCTGTCATGACATTTGACCTCCCCACACTTGCATCTCTTCTCTAGGAACATTCATCTTTCTTAGTTTTCTCTTCCTGCATATTTATTTATCGTTTAATTTTTTATAACCTGTGAGTGAAATTGCTACTGCTTTTGGTGCGGTCATGCCCCCAGATTTGTCCACAAGACCTCTCCCGTGACGCAGTTGTGTCTGTCAGATTAATGATGTGGCCTGTTTTGTCTAAGAAATAACAAAGAGCCTGGCTTAATTACAGTCTACTATGCATGAATGGGTGAATTGAGGAGGGGGTATTGTAGCCCTCACCCTGCGTGCTTATTAGAATGAATTTTTTTCTTCTGCATCTGAAATGTGATTTAATCAGCATGCTCTAATTTCAGCGCAAGATATAAATATTAATAAGGCATGTCATGTGCTGTCAAGCAAAGTCTGAAACCAGAAGTTTAACTGTCAACAAATCACACTATCATTCTGTCTTTGTGTTTTACAGATTCAGTTTCCTGTTTGTTTGTTTTTCCAATCCGTGACTCTCAATCGATCCCTTCATTTCTTCAGAAACTGCTGCACTAATACTTGTCCTGCTCAGAATCGGCAGTCAGTGTATATTATTGGCTTTGGAAGTTTTATAGATCCTGTTCATTTAACTGGACGTGATCAGTGGCAGACTTTGTGGAAAAAATATCTACGGCTTCAGCTTGCTGTTAAAAACCAAAAGCCATTGTTTGTGTTTCTCCTCTATTTAATTCTGGCTCGAAGCCTGAAACATTAATGTTTCATTACTTCAACTTTATTTTCAGTCTGCCACCAGGCAGTAAACAGCACCATTGTTACACATCTGCTCTTCATATTAACAGATAATTAACCGTATACAATGTGGCAGGGGCTGGCAGGGCTTTTAAGCCAAGCGTTTGGCGTGAAGTTTTCTTTAGGACGAAAGATTTGTAACTCTGCTTTTACTTCATGTCACTTCCACTTTATTTGTCCCCAAAGGACAATTGGTTTTACGGCAAGACATAGAAACATACATACAAGACCATTTTTTTTTTTTTTTTTCAATAATAATTAAAAAATCATCATTGACAAGAAAAAAAAAACATCACTACTAACCTAAACCTTAACCATCCCTTTGCCTGAATTAAGAAGGGAAACTGCTTTAGGAATAAATAAATATCTATATCTATTGCTCTTTACAGGGGGAGGTCTAAACCGGGAGCCAGAAGGTAGGGGATGGGTACTGACTGATAGGATAGATTTAGCTTTCCGCACTTCCTGTTTGCTAGGATTTTACTGCTGACATTCATTATTTTGGACAAAGTAGTTTTTGCCTTGACACTGAGATTGCGTGAGATGTGTAGGATTTGTAAAAAAAACAAAACAAAACTATATATATATATATATACACAGACCATAAGTTCTCCATGGTCTAATCAACATGAAATTTCGACAGTTTTCAGACGCAGAATAGTTGTTGCTGGCACTTTTTACAAAGCATCTCTGTATTCAGGCTACCAAGGTACCTGTATGTTTCTTCAACTTCAACCACCTGCCCCTTAATTTTAGAGAGGACATTTGAGAGAAACCAGGCGATTGTGTTCAAAACTCATTACAACATCATAAGTGTGTGTATTTTATTTTGTAAGGAAATATTTTATTATGAGGATAATGGTGGTTTGGCGTTTGATTTGATAAAAAAGGAGAAAAAATAAAATGTATGCTTCAGAATAGTTTATGATGGTAGATAGGCCAGAGCTAATGTGTTATTTTTTTTTAGCTGCATATTTTGAACTTTGAATTATGCTGAGAGTGATTTTATTAGCCACGGTCACCGGTATCAGCAGGGAGGACAGTAGCAGGCTATCTTATGGAGGTTTATATTTGTGTATTGTACATTAAGTCATTGCTGTTCATCTGTATAGCCTTGGAGCGTTGATAGTAGATAAAGAGTTTAAGTGAGGCCGTTTACTTTATTTGGGTATGAAAGCAGCCTTGGTTTGCAGAAAGAGGCAAGGCCTCTGTGAGTTCCACGAGTGCTAATGTACTCTGTTTCAATGTCAGTTAGGCCCATAAATCGAGGCACTGCTTCCCATAAAGGATTTAGATTGAACTGGCCCTGCTGTGCCATCAGGACTATCTCTGTCGGTGGTTATTCTTTTGTCAGCGTCTGTTGTCTGGACAGCCAAAAGTGGAATGTGGAAATTTTTAAAGACAGAGTTTCTATGGAGTTCGGTTGAGATGCTTGTGCTCTTTTGATTCCAGAAGCTTTTAAAAATAGCTGATAGATTTGCAGTGTAGGTGTTAGTGAGTGTCCACACTGCAACAACAGTACACTGCCTCCTCCTTCTCTCTTTTATCATCTGATCTCTCAATGCAGGACCTCCTGCGCTGTCTGTGCCTATTTTCTGTAGCTGCAACGGTATTCTCTCAGTATTCGGGCCATCCTGGAGCAGCTGTCTCTTTTCATTTGCATGAATGTATGGATGTATATATGAGTGGGTTTGATTCCATTGTTTCGTATGTGACAGGACTCAAGTGGGGGTTGCAAGCAGGGCTCAAGGATTTAGAGCATATAACTGTGGAGGACTGTACTGTTGTTTAGTGTAATGTCCCATCTTCTGACCATTTGGTGGATTTAAGATGCAGTACGACTCGCTGTGCACGTGTTGCGTCCTATTAGTTTGAGTGGAAAGCTCTGCTGGATCGACATATATGATGGTGGAATCTGGTTTGCTGTGAATGGAGTGCAACGTGAGTGCAAATGAGTGCAGCAGTCGCACTGGCTTCAGCTAATCTGGTGAGGATGAATCTCAGCCTTAGATACTTCACCCGGAGCAACTGATATCTTTTGCACACTTTACTGAAGCCAGAAGCTTCAGGATCTTGAAGGTTGCTCTCTGCACTGTTATGCATACCCTGATTTTGGGTGGGTCCAGAAGGCTGAGACCACTAGTGAAAATGCTTCTACTGTATTTTTGCATTATTTTCTAATTTACTGTAATACAGTCATTTTCATTACAAATGATATTATCCAAACACCGTGAGTGAAAAGATGAATCTTTTAAAGAAAGAAGACACACATTGATCTGCCATGACATTAAAGCCACCTGCCTAAGACTGCGACGGTCCCCCTTGTGCCACCAAAACAGTCTTGACCCGTCGAGGCATGGACTCCACAAGACTTCTGAAGGTGTACTGTGGTATCTGGCATCAAGACGTTAGCAGCAGATTTTTAAAGTCCTGTTAGTCCAGCAGATCCCACAGATGCTCGGTTCGGATTGAGATCTGGGGAATTTGGAGGCCAACACCTTGAACTCTTTGTCATGTTCCTCAAACCGTTCCTGAACATGTGTTGCAGTTTGACAGGGTGCATTATCCTGCTGAAACAGGCCCCTGCCATTATGGAATACCGTGTACAGTACTTGTTTTGCAACAATGTTTCGGTAGGTTGTACGTGTCAAAATAACATCCACGTGAATGCCAGGACCCAAGGTTTCCCAGTAGAACATTACCCAGAGCATCACACTTCCTCCACCAGCTTGCCTTCTTCCCATAGTGCATTCTGGTGCCATCTCTTCCCCAGTTGTCTAGCCATCACAATTTGGCCCTTGTCAAAGTCACTCGGATCCGTACGCTCGTCCATTTTTTTTTTTCTGCTTCCAGCACATCAACTTTGAGAACTGACTGTTCCCTTGCTGCCTAATATATCCCACCCCTTGACAGGTGTCATTGTAACGAAATAATCAATGTTAGTCATATCGCCTGGTTTTAAAGTTATGCCTGATCGGTGTATGTGGGTGTGTGTACACATATATTTATTTATTATTTATTTATTTATTTATTTTATCATCACATAGCTCCTGCTGTTTGCAATGCTGCTTGCAAGAGACTCAGCATGGTCGCAAGAACTACATCAGAATCAGTGTATTGAGCCAAATGAAAATGTCACCAGCAATATCTTTGCAAACACACTGGAGTACATAAAGTATTGCTTTATATAGGTCTTTACAGATGTGCCCCATGTGCTTCACTTGTCACAGAGCCCCTTGTGAAGGAAAGAAAAGAGAAAATGATGATAGAAAACAGCAGCAGCATGGAGAGAGCTGCTGCAGCTTCCTGAGCATCTCGCTCCATCAGTGTCTCCCTCCACCCATCCTCAACTCTTTGTTCATGCTCTTCAACCTAGAGTGCATGACAGGCCCAGGAGGTGTGTGTGTGTGTGTGTGTGTGTGAAAGAGAGAGATGTGGATTAGACTTTTACTTTGGTTAATCAAACCTGTGAATTTTTCTATAGTCCTGACTCTCTCTCTTCCCCTCTCTCTGCTCATGAGTGTGCGTGAATGTGTGCTGAACACTGGTTCTAATCATATACAGTAGCTGTCATGTCAGTACCCAGCACTCGGTAGAAAAAAACAACCAAAAAACAGAAACAGTAAAACAGTCCTTCCATCTCAACCACCTCATTAAAAAGCATTACAATATAGCAAGAGAAGTGCTGTTCAATGCTTTATTGGCAGCTCCTTGCTGTCTCCCTTTCAGTGTTCTCTCTCAGCTTACAAACGTAGCTTGATGTTGCGTTCACTGGATATAGCAACCTATGGCTTCTGTCTTGTTCTGTGAATCAAAACAAGTGTTCGTACTAAATCCTAGAACTTCTTTTTCCCCCACATTGTTTACTGGATATCAGACATACAGTATAATAAAAATACAGTCAAATTGTGTAACATTTCAGGCGTTCTTGAGCTGGTATTTGTATCTCTTTTGAACAAACAGCATGCCAATCATGGGTAAAGTTATAACACGTCTGGTTAGCCCCATCCCCCACCCACCCAGAAGTGAAAAGGGAGAAAATCACATCTGAGTCCACTCTAAGACGTCCCACCTACCTCTACATTTATAACCTAATCCACTTTTGGAAAACATGTTTACAGTGGGAAATGAGTTCTCACTTTGATTAATAGCATCGTCCACATCAGACGCTGTCTCATCACCTGAGGTAAAAGTTGCTCTCTGTATTTAAACATAAAATAACCTCCTCACTCGATGGATCATCAACGGGGAAATAATCACTGATTATGTTTTATTGAATTTTCTTTTCATTTACGCATTTTTAAAACTTTGTCCGCAGGCATTTCTTCAATCAGTGCAAACGCTGACACTGACATTCAGCCGATAGCGGCCTGCGTTCTAAATTCTTTATTCGAATGTTTTGTGATGCTGAATTTTAGATTTTCACGAGCTGTAAGCTGTAATTAAGATTAAAACAAACAAAAAGGGCTTGAAATATTTCACATTATGTGTAATGACTCTAGAACATATGAAAGTTCCAGTTCTGTAAATGAAATTACGCGGGGGGGGGGGGGGCATTTCCATGATATAAAGTTTTTATGAGATGCACCGGTGTGCATATATACATATCAGTCCCTCCAGGATAATATTGAAAAAAGCCGCAGCAAATTCAAGCATTTTTGGCTGCAACAATCACACACAAAAAGAAGGCCTGTCTAGCCCTCTATGGACTGTGCCCAACCCATCGCAGGACACAATCACACAGACAATTTGGAAAAGCCAGTCAGCTTACTACGCAATGCATTTGGACTGGGGGAGGAAACCCCTGAAGCACAGGGAGAACATGCAAACTCGGCGCACACACAGGGCAGAGGTGGGATTTGAATCCCCGACCCCAGAGGTGCGAGGCAAACGTGCTAACCACTATGCCACTGTGGTTTCTACCTATATATACATACACCGTATATACGCAGAGGAAAGCCATTACGAATGCTATGAGAAATAGTATCAGCATTCGCTAAGCAAAAACCACCACAAATGAATCTGGTCGGTGCAGTAGCACTCAGGAATAATTACTAAGTAGTAAGAAATGTAATTATTAGAAGAAAGTCATTCTTATTATGGGGAATGATTTGAAGAGCTGGTCCAAAATATGACCTGGTAGATGGAAGCCTTTTTTGCAAGAAAATGGCTCTTTTCTTTCCATGCATGCAGAAAACCCACCTATTTTCCTTTTTGATCATTCTGAATGATGCATTAGTAAAGATGGTGTTCTGTTAATAGTGCATCCATTCTCTATCAACAAAAAAAGGCTTTTCACTGTATTTTCCAGCTTCCAAACCTTGCTTGTTTATTTAAAAACAAACAAAAAAACAAAACCCATATGGCTTCTTATCTGTTCCAACACATTTTTGTTGTTGGAGAATAGACACAATACAACACAGTAACACCACAGCATGTTATTTCATGATGTATACCAATGCAACTGACTTCCCAGTGTAATACGCATGACTAAAATGCAATAAATCCTGATTTCTATTGTGTAGCACCAGAATAGCCAACACTGCCTCGCTGGCTAAGTAGCCTAATCTCCCCTCACATGTACAAAGAGAGAAACTAATAAGCCAATTCCCATCCTGGGGTCTCCAGACTTATTATGTGCAACTGCCTGTAGAGGATTGGCTAGATAAAGAAGCCTCAGCAAATAAGGCAAAATTAAGTCTACCCACTCAGTAACCTAAAGAAATAAAACAAACATTTTGTTCTGACAGTAGGAGGGAGAAGTAGAGGCGGTTAGTAGTCTGCTCAGGCTGCTCCCCGTGAACCAATCAGCAGTTTAAAGCAATAAAGTGAGTTATGAAATGGGCTGTCCAGTTAATTAGGACTCTGGATGGGTTTGAGTTATGAGCTTTGGGAGCCATACAAGTTAAGTCATTAAGGAAACGTGGTATAGCTGGACAGATCCTTGAGCCATATGGAATAGAGCGAAACGTCCCTCCAGCAGCAAGTGTTGCAGTTTTCTTCTTGGTCCTTGTGAGTAAATGCAAATCTTTCCACTCATTATGGACTGGCAGAATGGCTTTTACCGTAAGTAAATGGAGCATTTGGAGTTTGTGTGTCAATCAAACAGAGTAGCAGCATCTGTCGAAAATGTTTGCAGCTGGATCCTCAGGAAAGCTGTTTGCATTCCTCACATCTCTGTTGACTCTGTCCATATGTGAGTGTATAAGTTTGTGTGCACTAACGCTTTTCTCCGCAACGCGGGTCGTTTCACTTGCTAGTTAACATCCCTCTGTTTTCCAGTCTCACATGTCTGTTACCACCGAACTGTAACGTAGAACCTGCACAGGTGCAATGGGGGGGGCCAGTTTCAGCTCCAACAGTGAAGGTAGGCACAGAGAAGAGAGGCACCATAACTTCTCTTCCTCTCTTCCCTTTCCTTCCCTCTGCTCGCCTCTTCCTGCCAAATTGCATCGCTCCTCACTTCTCTCCTCCTCGCTAATTTGGTCTGTCATTATGTAAATGAGAAATTGGTCTCAATTAAGTCCAAGCCCAGAGTTTTTCAACTCGGTTTCGGGCAAGAAATACAAAGCATGTGTCTGCCATTCGAGCAGAGCAGAGTGACAATCAGGAAAATTAGGTTTTTTTTCTTCACAGTTCACACAGTTATATCACATTATCCTTCAGTTTGATATTTTTTTTTCTTTTTGCTAAAGGGGCATTAGTTATACTATACTATACACAGCATGTAACTCAGACCTGTCTCAGACAATGGCATGACTGACGTGATATCAGTTGGTTTTCTTTTACAGCCCATACACTGTAAACGCTATTCTACTCCTATCACTGATGAATTATTCACTGATTATAGCACCCAGCCATGTTTGCTGTGCTAAACCGTATTGTTCACATGTTAAACCAGGCCTTTGTGTTCTACTCGCTTCATCCGAGAGGAACAGTATAGTCTGCTGTGGATCCAACACAATGGTCTCCAGAGTGATTAAGACTGAACCAGGCGCCTCTGAGATAGCTATCTAAATATGGTCACTAGCCCAACTCCATCAGCGTTCGGTTTCAAGTGCTGCTCAGTCATGTCTCCTAACGCTCTTTCTTGCCAGGCCTGTCTCGGCTGAGCTTAGACGGGTGCTTTAGGGAGGAATCCTTACACACTCGGCATCCCTCAGCTCTTGTCTACGGTACTAGAGGAAGCCAATGAGCTTGGAGTATTAAATGGATCTCGTGCTGTCAGTAGGAGTCTTATCCTTGTGCTCCACCTTGTCTGTAAGAGCCCTGTGTGATTTAGGTATTAGAGTACAGCATGTAGAAATGCAGCAGACTCGTGTCTTAATTCATTTTTTTTTTTTCCCCCACCGTAATTATTGCTTAGAAAGATGCATTAGTGTCAAGACGAGAGAGATACTCGAGGGAGAGCTACTGTTCTTGTCGTCTGCTATCAAAGTCTCTCTGTAGTCTGTCCAGATGCTGAAAGAGAGAGCTTGATTTTAACCTTCTATTAAGACTTGACAGAGCAGTTGATATACTTTTTGAAGAGAACTCTTTTCCTCATATGCAATGCACATAAAATATATGTGGGAATATGCAAAGGATTACGGGATAGAGGGCAGTGTTTGCGGGTTTCATGCAAAAATGTGCGTGTGTGGTGTGTATATTTATAGGTTTTTATGTCTTTGTGGGGACACGAATAGGAATATCGAACAGTTTTGACCTTGTGGGGACATTTGACGGGTACCCATGAAGAAAACGTTTTTTATAAATAAATAAATAAATAAATAAACAACCTAAAAGAGCTAAAAGCTTTCCTTTTGGTTACTTAGGTTAGGGTTTGGTTTATAGGTTTAGCATTAACCATTATGTCAGTGGAAGGTCCTCATAAGGATAGTAAGAACAACATGTGTGTGTGTGTGTGTGTGTGAATACTTGCATGCTGCCATGATGACTAAGGAAGCAAGCCTACTATAGAGACCACAGGAGGCTGTCTGTCGTGACGAACGAGCCACCTCAAAATCAACAAACAGCTCAGGATTTAAGCAGAAGTGCGGCTGCTCATTTAGTCACATCGCCTTTTCATCTGTTTTTTATTTATGACACATTTATTTTTCGTTCACTCGCACATAACAATAAATTCTCCAGCAGCCAGGAGGATTAATTCAGTAGTTGTTGATGTATAGTGGATGAGCATGTAGGCTGAATAGTGATTACCGTAGTCACAGTGCCTGCGAAAAGCTATTTGCACAGATTTATTTAGGTCGCTGGAATTGATCTAGTATTCTTTCACCAAACCCTTTTCTGTGATATCTGCAAATAGGGGGCTTTTATGAAAGGCTGCAATAAATTTTCCACTGACTTTTTCATGTTTCAACCATGATAAAGCTCCTATTTAAAGGTTACCTTACATTAAAGGTGTCAGAAGGATGAATGCTCAAAAAGGATGCTCTTAAATACACACGCCAGATTAAGATAAAGACTCGTGGAATAATACGGGGATGAGCGTGAACGATACTGAACCTAAATTGCATACCAGTAGGAGTCTCTAAACTACTGTCTAGAGTCAATACGAGCTTAAAATGTTACTTAGATGTACCCATCCACCCACCGTCCACTTTATTAGGAACACCTGCACACCCGCACATCCATGCAATTATCTGATCTGTCAATCATGTAGCAGCAGCACAGTGGATAAAAGCATACAGACACAGATCAAGAGCTTCAGTTCATATCAAACACCAGAATGGGGATAAAATTAGATCTCAGTGACTTTAACCGTGGCATGGTTGTAGTTACCAGATTGGTTGTTTTGAGTATTTCAGACTCACTGGAACTGGACAGTTGAAGACTGGAAAAAGACTAGGTGCTTTTTTTCCTCTAATCTTCAACTGGTGAGTCTGTGCCCATGATCGCCTCAGATTCTTGTTCTTGGTTGAGAGGAGCGGATCCTGAAGGGTCTTCTGCTGTTGTAGCCCATCCACCTCAAGCTCCGATGTTTTGTGAATGCTGACATGCTTTTCTGCTCACCACGTTTGTAAAGAGTGATTATCTGAGTTACTATATCCTTTCTGTCAGCTCGGAAGAGTCTGGATATTCTCCCCTGATCTCTCTCATCAACAAGGTGTTTCCACCCATAGAACTGTCACACACTCAATGTTTTTTTTTTTGTTTTGTTTTGTTTTTTTCCGACCCATTCTGTGTAAACTCTAGAGACTGTTTTATGTGAAACTTCCAGGACATCAACGGTTTCTGAAATACTCAAACCAACCCATCTGGTACCATCAACCATGCCATGATCAAAGTCACAGGGATCGCACCTTTTCATCATTCTGGTGTTTGTTGTAAACATGAAACGAAACTCTTGACCTGTATGATTATCTGCATTGCATTGCTGCCACATTACTGGCTGATTAGACAACTGCACGAATGTGCAGGTGTACAGGTGTTCTTAATAAAGTGGATTGTGAGAATATACACATCCATCCATCTATCCATCCATCCAACCATCAATCTTCTACCGCTTACTCCTTTCTCAGGGTCGCGGGGAACCTGGAGACTATCCCAGGAGCATGGGGCACAAGGCGGGGTACACCCTGGACAGGGTGCCAGTCCATCGCAGGGCACAACAACATACACACTCACACACCCATTCATACACTACGGACACTTTAGACACGCCAATCAGCCTACCATGCATGTCTTTGGACTGGGAGAATAAACCGAAGTACCCATACACATACATACATATACTTTATATATGTACATATAACGCAAGCTGTATAACGCAGAGCACTTTATTATACAGAAAAGAAAGTATTTTTCCTGTAGGTCTTTTTATTTATTTCTTTTTTTACTGTGCCATACTTGATTCAAATTACTGTTGGGCTGCATATACCTTTTGGAGCTATAAGTATTCTCAGCTATGCATGTTTCGCACATTTGTTTGCCAGTGACTGTTGCTGTACTGAATGGGTGTCTTGTGGCATTTTCAGCGGAGTGAAATGGTTTGGCACAGGCTTTAGCTGCGATCGAGGCTGCGAAATGAGTAACTCTGCTGCTGTTTATCCAGTAACACAATTAGCCCTTTTAAACATGAATGTGGTCTGTTGGGAGAAAAATGGCTTTATGTGATTTTCCAGAACGATATCCATGGCACTCCGGTAACTAGTTGATTAGCTGATTTTGGATTGACGAGATTTATTGTGATGCCTAGCAATTTGGATTTATTGCAGTACCTCGCAATATGGGATGCAAGCAGTGTCGCTTTCTTCGCCTCAGGAAGAGTGCAGAAAGACAGCCGCATTTGTAGGAAATAAAAGCCTGTTTTAAAGATTTTCCCTCCAGAAAGTGCACTTAACTCCTGAACTCTTTTAGACAGGTTTTTAAAAAATGAACATTTAGTAGAATCTTGTGAATGTTTTTTCTTCACTCATCCAATGGGGATTCTTAGGTGTCTTCTTCTTTTTTTTTCACAGACATCCTGATTTGTTTAATTCATGTTGCTTACTCATGCTACAGTACGAACGCCACACCATTTTATCTGGTTACGAGCCTGTCCTCTGTATGGTTAGCCGTTTTTCCAACTTCACTCCTGGCACGTGAACCGATATCTGCTCACTTTTTTGGGGGGGTTTTTGACGTGTTATTTCATAATGCAAGCAGATAAAGGAACAGGCCATCATTTTCCCAGCATCATTTGAGATGAATACTTTTTAATTAGCACAGCCTGAATCCAATTTCAGTGCCATACTTATGTATTTAAAAATCATTTAAGATAAGGCTGTTTTCTAATCATTAGCCAGCCTTTCAGCTCGTGACTATATTAAAGCGCCGACCCGATTCAGCTCAGAGCTGATGTTCAGATCGGGATGATTGAACTCCTCACTCCTGATGACATCTTAGTGAAGATTTACCAAGAACGAGGCAGAGAGCAATTCATATCAATAGCACTGGCAAACCAGCTTCATCATTCAGCCATTTAAAATGCATTGTAAACTCTAATCTGCATCTCCAAAGACGGACCAAAAAAACTGCTGAGCAGGAAGCTTCAGAAAGCCGTGAATGAAGGATCAAATCAGAGCATTTTCATCCTGTCAAGGTTTGCTGAGAGTTTAAAAAAAGAACTGCAAGCACACATTAAAAAAAAAAAAAAAAACATGCTAATTTTTTTTGGCACAGCCAGTTTAAACCGAGATGATTAACATTTAAAAAAGCTTAGGTTGGATGAATACTGAGTGGCGAGGTTTCTCCTGTCATGCCTGCCACTGCTCTATAACAGCACCTCTCACTGGTAAAGATAAACTTGTATGATGCACAGCATGGTGCCGCATGAGTGGAATAACCCAATTCCTCAGAGAAACACACGACTAATTCAGCTCTTTAATAGCTGCATCACACTTCTACTTATTAAGTAAAAAGTTCTCCAACGACTTCTGTTTTGGTTTATTCTGAATATGGTACTCATGTGATCCATCCATCCGTACATTTTCCATACCGCTTATCCTACACGGGATCGCGGGGAGCCTGGAGTCTATCCCAGGGAACTCAGGCAGACATGATGTGGGCGACACCCTGGAAGGCAATGCCAACCTGTCACAGGGCACAATTGCACACATTCACACACTACGGACAATTTGGAAACGCCAGTCAGCCGACAATGTATGTCTCTGGACTGGGGAAGGAAACCAGAGTACTCTGGGGACCCCCCCGAAGCACGGGGAGAACATGCAAACTCAGCACACACTGGGTGGAAGAGAGGTTTGAACCCCCAACCCATGTGATGTATTTATTTATTTCTCTACTTACAGCTACAGTGTGTAGGACCTTTGATTAAGTTAAGTAAAAAAGACGATCGCTTCAAGGTACTGTATAATATAAAAAAGGCACGTGATGTGCATTTGCTGTGAGTCGCCCTGACAATCCTGTAATAGTTATTCACAGTCAGTGTCAGGGATGGTGTGCTGGAATTAGTAGGGAATTTGTATGTATACATCAGACGCCAATTCAGATAAGCCAAACATTATCACGTCCCAGCTTTAGGCGTGAAAGAAGCCTGACTGACAGGATGGGAGCTAGAAGCCAGTGGAGAGAGAGAGTGAGAGTGTGAGAGAGCAGACAAATGGGAGAG
The DNA here is from genome assembly GCA_012411365.1 of Ameiurus melas. Classification (NCBI taxonomy): domain Eukaryota; kingdom Metazoa; phylum Chordata; class Actinopteri; order Siluriformes; family Ictaluridae; genus Ameiurus; species Ameiurus melas. The sequence goes on from CM022779.1 coordinate 1,552,889, forward strand.
AGTTTAACATGATACTACAATAAGAGAAAAGGATGCAGGACTGATGGATTTGTAGCTTTTTTTCGTTGCTGAACACATGAGGTGTATACTAGTGAATGGCAGAAGATTTATCCTTGTTGGAGAGTTTGCTGATGAGATGTTCTTGAGCTAGAAATGTCATGATAGCTGGCTAGTGACTACATTTATGTGAATTTTAAACTTGGCTATATCGGGCAAAAGGGAGTGATTCGAGCCCTTGGCTTGCCTGAGCCTGGTCATTTGATCCTCTCTTGTGGTTCTTGCTAGTGCTATAATACTGTTTTGTGCCAAAGGTTTTTGACAGGCTGAAGAAATAAATGCATGGTGAATACAGAAATGAAAACAAACCAGAAATGATTGCCCATTGTATGTTTATTACGTACAATATATTTTAGTTAGCTAGCTAGAGTTAGCGCATTTAGTAGACCCGGAGGTGCGCAGACCATCGAGGGAAGCCCTTACATTCAGCACCGCTGCCTGGTCTTGAGCAGTGGATCAAACCTTTCCCTTCATCCAGAGCTTATATTATTTTAGTTATGTACAAGCTCGGGTACAGGGCACTGTTGCTTGATCAGGCACAGTATGGGTACATGTCCACAATGCACGGCACAAATATCTCCTTCTGTTATCTTCGCCAGTGCCTCGCCGCTCAAATAAATGTTCTCATTCAAGTAGGCTACCATCGTAAACTTACGGTACTTTTAAACAGGCATATTTTTTTTGTGTGAAGTATAATAGAATTGTGAAATATTTCTCATTTGTTTTCCGTCTGTTTACAGTAACATTCAATGACAAATATTCCTCCTCAAATGTGCCATGCAGTATTTTTGTCTGTTTTGTAATATTTTATTTTTGTCTTTGTGTTCACTAAGTTTTGGGTCATAGAGGAATCAGACAGTTATTAAAGTTGTCCAGATGGAACTGTATGTAGGCAGTACAATGCGCAGGGACACAACTGCACACGGACAGTAGGAAGATGTCTTTTATCCGATTTGGCATAGCTACGCAGCTTTTATGAAGCTGACACCAGCTCAGCTTTTCTTGCTGCTTGCTATCCCACAATCCCTCACACGTTTTTTTTTTTTTTTTTTTTACTACTCTCCATTGAAATTGAATGGGAGCAGAATTTCAGGGGACAAGTCTGTGAGCAGTGGACATGTAGCCTAAGAGTTAACCAGCTTAAAGTAGATAAAAAAACAAACAAGCTGGTACACAGTAACTGTGGCAGTCCTCTTGATGTACATAAGCAAAACATCAAGACATCAAAACATCATAAAATAAAGTTATTTTATAATCATTACACATCTATAATTCTGAGTAATCAAGAGTTAAGTACTTGGGCTGTGTCCCAATCCATGTCGTATAGTCTAAATAGCATGTTACTACTCCATTGTTGTTATTACTATTTTAGCGTAGTACTACAGTCAGTCCCTCCAGGATTTTGTGATCGTAGAAATTTACGCTAAATCATGCATACTCTGCAATATTCGGAGGCGCTTGCAATTTTTTCAAAATTTCCACAGATTTGTCATGATGTCACGGGACGTCATGTGACGTGATCACAACATGCCAGAGCTATGAGTACAGCTAAAATATCTCATTTACCAACAAGCATCACTGTGAACGACCTAGCAAAACTATTTAGCGTAATTGCAATTTCACCAATTCAAGGAGATTTCCACACACAACCCCCCAAAAAAATCAAGCATTTTCTAAAAAATGTCTAGTGTGCATTATGTAACATTGGACACGGCTCTGAATTCTATCTGAATATGTATTTCTTGACCTTTACAACCATGAGATTCATTTATGTAGCACAAAGTTACGAAATGTTCTTCTGCAAGTAACTTGTGATTCCAAAATGTTTTATTGAATTTCTATATATGCAAGAAGAACACTGAAATCAAAAGGCGTTTCTTTCCCATTTTCTTTCTTTCAATCTTTAAAATCAACATTTAAAGTGTTGTTGGAGATACAGCATGAACTCTGATCGTGTCTGATCTAAAATGCACATTGTCACGTATCCGGAAACCCGGGACTTCAAGTCCCATCAGCCACTGCACTACACCACCTGACCACATGCACCTGACTCACGTTTTTGTTAATTAGCACCAATGTGTATATATAGTCTTTGTCTGCACTCTTTCGGGGTCTTTCGTTGTTGTAGACTCACGTCACTTCTGTCTCCGTGTTTGTTTCTTGCCACAGTGTTATGCCCAGTTGTCCTAGTGTTTTTGTTTCGTTATGCGTGTGTTTAAAATAAATGTTTAAAAAATCTGCAATTGCTTCGGCCTCTACTCGCCAAACGTGACACACATCTTCTAGCTCAGTAAGTTACATGATTGTCATGCAGCATGAACAGCAACAAATAAAAAAAACAACAACATATTTATTTTAAAAATCCATCACTGAACAAAAAACGGCAGTGCAAGGCTTTGTTGCAAAGATTATGTGTTTTGGAGGTTGTCTGACAGCTTGTCAGTTTTTCATGATTAGGGCAGAAAAAGGGCAGATGCATTGCTTTTTTTTTTGCTGGCACTGCTTTAGCTGTTTGTACGGCCAATTTTTTGGTGAGAAAAGCTACTGCTAATACACCGTCGAGGCTGGAATATGAAAGCAGTGATATACACATGTGCGGAGAAGTGTGATGTTAAAAAAAATGGCCACATGAATTAAAATTATTGTAATAATTGTCTATAATCATAAAATAAAATTATATTGTTATAATTATAGTTCTGTCATGTAGGACCACATATCAAAGTGGCTCAAATGTGAAAATTGGATCTTTATTTTCACAGAATTATGAAAAAAAAAAAAATCAGATCTGTGTCGCATTTAGGTCGAAAAGCGAGGGATGAACAGGCATTATGACGACCAACACCAAACAAATTGACAAATTTGACAGATTATCTTCTCAGCACACACTGTGATGATTTGGCGACAGAAACTTGCAAAGGGCCAGTTCAGGATAACCTTAGTATCAGTCATCAGCGAATACACAAAGTTCTTATACTGGTACTGTATGGAAAATGGGGTAAATGGGATTGGAACATCCCATTTGTGCTACTACAACCCATTGATGTTAACACAACCATGGTGTCTTCAGATCTCCTGGCATTGCACATCATGTAATTCAGATCTTTCGTGTTTCCCTCTGATATTTACTACTTGTGTGCTTTTCCTCACCGAAAATGAGGGGTAAATAGGCGTACAGTACAGTACATTAGCCCCACATGTCTGCCATTTAGACCTTGCAGAGTCACATGTGTGGCATCAGATCTTCAGATAGTCATGAGCATGAAATATTAATGTGGAGAGAAACCCTATTCCCAAGATTTATCCTGCTGACCTTAAAGCTTAATATACTATTCATATGTTTATTATGAGCAACATGAACACTTTTATGGTCACGGCCCAACCCATTTCCTGCATATCGTTCAGATCTTTCTGTTTTTTGTTTTTAACCCTTTACTGCATGTTCACTTATTTCCAATTTTTTTCATAGGCAATAATACAAAACTACTATTTTCCTTTCTAACTTGTACTTTGATATAACAAATCTGATTCTAACTTCGACATAACAAACAAAACAAAATGCCATGTCACATGACCAGGAAGTTCTGGTTAAGTGGCATGGCGAAGGTCATCATTGGAGGTCTCTAGAAATGTTATAAATTTTTCAATATTTAGGTGAAGCTACTTAAAGGAAAAAACACAAAACACTATCTGAGATTAAAAAAAATAAAAAAAAGTGTATTTTTTGTCATTTAAACAAGTTTGTATATTTTGATTATTCTGTTTAATTGTAAAATGGCAAAAACCTGATAATGGAACTGAGGTATGTGCATTCATGAATTGAAACATGGCAAAAAAAAAAAAAGACACTAGGCTTCTCTAGTAGGATATTTACAGTAAGAAAAACTGTTATAATTTCAGACATTTTGAAACAATTATGATTTTTTATTTGAGCCGATCTGATAATGTGGCTCAGCTGTTAGTGTTGACGCCTCACAGATCTACAATCCCTGGTTCGATCCTGAGAACCTAAGTCCTTGTCTGTTTGGGTTTCCTCTGGATTCTCATGAAGGAAAATTGTGCATGGATTGACTTTTGTATGTCTAGATGTCTAGTAGCAGGATCTGTTTGTACTTCACTCGAGCTAAACCCGAGTGAATAAAAGTGCTATTATTCCATTTACAGTTAAGTCCAAGATTAGCCCATTCCCCTATTTTGTAATATATCATTATACGCCCACCCTCCACCACCCCAAAATAAAACACTGTCACAAGGTTTGAACAGCTGTGACAGAATCTCATTTTCTCTTCAGATTGTCATGTCATGTTCCACTGATTAAAGATGATCCTACCCTGCGGACTGTGTCTGTGTAATATCAGTTAATCCATCCTTCATTTGCCAAGGTAATTGTGGTGCAAAAGCTTTACAAAGGTCACCTGTGTTAGGTTAGGTTTTTTGCCGTCGCATCGTGTGTGTTTGATTGGATCCGGAGATCTTAAGCTTGAGTACCTCGACTACACTATTGATAGGCAGGTCATCTCCTGGCACATAGAAATACTTTCTGGGGTACCCCGTTTTAACAAGGACCAGTCAGTCTGGTGTTTGCAGAGCGCTCAGTGGCTTTGGGAGCTGAAATACTTGGCAACATGTCAGAAATGTGTCTTTCCTATTTAACACTGCTTAGTATCTGCTGAAGTTGAATCGAGGTGAGTGAGCATGGGTGCTTTTCAGCCCAAAGGAAAAAAGAATAAACATGAGAGGCGGAAAAAAAAAACCGAGAGGATTCAGGTTTCAGCTTCTGTAATTGAGGGTTTAGGCATCAGACAGTGGATGTATATTTTCCCCATTTTGTATAAGTTTGCCAATTTAGAAAAGTGCTACTTTTACTCCGGGAACATCTGAAGACAAACAATTCTTGCTCTGCACTGTATAAATGTTAGTCTTTGAGGGATTAGGTGGATTTTATCACGTAGCTTAAGTCAGCAGCAATCCGTGGGCTTGATATATGGAATTTCAGATCTGCTCGGCTTCCATTTTGCACTTAAAGGTTGAGTGGATGCTCACTTTCTTTATAAACTCAATTCCATTTTTTATAATCTCAACTCAATTTTTGCCCAGTCCTGCACGTAAGCTGTAATTTATGGGCAAATGTATCTCATTTGTTCTGTGTATTTTTTTAAACAGGGAGGATAGATTCAGGACCAGAAAGCCAGGCACAAAATGGAGCAAGTTTCGTTTTTTAAATGGAGGGAGGTAAGAATAAGGGAACAAACTCACACAGTTTGAAGCATTAGTTATTGTTTGGCTTGTTCTTGGTGATTTTAATAAAGCATGTTGGGACTGATTTGGACAGTAGCTCTGAACAGAAGGTTAAAGCCTTGGGGGAGTGCGTGGGAAGTGCATACCCTACTGCACGTCCAAGCAGTAATGTTGTATCTGAATATACAAACCTCTGCACTTAATAAAGATCACAGCAAGGATTTCATTGAAGTTCCAAAGAACTGAAGGCAAGCAGATCAGTGTGGGTGACTGCTGATGCACGTCAAAGCTACATTCAAGTTTTTTTTTTTTTTAAAGGCAGGAATCTGTGCGTGTGTTCTTCAGCTACTGAGTAATACAATACAGTAGACAAAAGCTCCTTAGTGAGACACAGAGACGCTTCTGTGGCCGCAGTGACTGTGCAGAATTTGTAATGTGAAAGCGGAGGACTATAGTTGCGGCTCCGAGTTGCTTTGGACTTTTGTTGGTTAAGGAGGTCTCGAGGGGAGTGACACTGAGAGATTGCTATTTGCATTACACTGTACAAACAGACAAGCCTGAGCCCAGAGCTGAGTGAAGAACAAAGACGTTGCCCTGAGAGTCTGAGCAGAGTGTCGGGAACAGAAGTCTAGCTCTTCTTCCTCTCCCCTGGCTGTGTAGTGGACCTGACAATCCTTACAGATGTAGAAATAAGTGATGTGCCTTATAGGCAGCATGTAAGTTTGTGTATGTATGCCTTTTTCACTCGCCTTCACTAAACCTCCCCCTCCCGCTCCCCCCTTTTCTCCTTTCTCAAATTTCTTTCATCCTTGGCGGTGAGAACGGCTCCACATTGACAGTGCTTCCACAGCTGGCGTCAGGCCGGCTGTATTCACGCCTGTGTGAAATTGGATTGCTCATCCGTTGTTTCTGAGTGGCAGAGATGTAATACCTGATAGTCCTGAGGCTTCACGCAACACTTCAGGAACAGATCCATTGAGTCTCTAGAGCCATTTGACTAATGCCTCCACTCCTCCAAGTGCAGTAGGTTAGGAGGTTAAATGAGTTAGGTAAAAGGTTGTGACCCTTGGTACAAAAGAAAATTTGTGTTCAGGTGTTACTCTGCACTCTCTCTGCATGAGGTGTTGATGAAGAGGTGGAGGGCTTAAGCGAAAAGCGCCATCCATATTGTCTTGTTGGATCCAGGCCAAAAGCTATTTTCTCCTCACTGCCATCAGTTCAGTGACCCTCATGTAAGCAGAAGTCTTATTAGCACTCTTGGATGTTGGCTCTCAGGCAACCAGCAATAAAATTATGGCTCACTGGGCCATTAAATCCAGGTACACCTTTGTTTTTTAACACTGCATGCTGGAGGGAAGTGAACAAGGGGTCATTCCTTGAGTGCTTTCACTGTTGGGGCATTACATGAGAATTTATTTACATCTCCCACAGGAATACATTTAAGATTCTGAATGGAACAGAGGTATTCAAACTGGGGTTTGCGAAGGAAAGTATTTTGCGTAAGAGGTCTACTACAGTCTGTTGGAATGAAAAATACACCATTAGAGCAACCCTTTTTGTTTTCATACATATATATATATATATATATAAAAAATTTATAAATTAATAAAATTTGTACATATATAGGCCGCACTTGTCTATAAGCCGCAGGTGTCCATGTTGTAACGGTCACGATTCGTGACGTAAACGAAGCAGGACGGATGCAGGTGCAGTTAGGACGAGAGCTTTTATTGAAACAGAGGAGAGCAGACTCAAGAGATACAAGAACCATGACCAACTCAATGAACTAAGCTAACTAAACCAACTAACCTAAACATTAACTATGACATGAAACAAAGACTCTATATCTATACTCTATAAACCACTCTATAGCTTAGAGTCTATACAACTCTAAGCTATACTATCCGCTACTAGGCTATAAGCTATGCTACAAGCTACTAGGCTATAAGCTATGCTATAAGCTAACTAGCCTTGACATGAACTCAGACATGGACTATGGCTATGGCTATGGCTAGGAAACATGAACAAGAACTAAGACACAAGAAATTAGTCTAATACGTTAATATCCTTCATCGTGAATGTGCTGTTACTAAAGATAAATGAATACTACAATACAATTAAAGAAAACTCCGATGCAACCATCTCAAACATTCATTCTTCTCTAATAACCATCTTATCCTGGTCAGAGTTGTAGTGAATTTGGAATTTGTCCTGTAGAACAATGGGAATACACCCTGGATGGAGCATCTGTTTATTGCTACAAACATACACATTCACACATGCATTCACACCTAGGGGTGATTTAGAGTCAGCACTTCAACTGCTGGCATGTTTTTGTGAGGTTGGAAGAAACTGCAGAGCATAAAGGAAACTCAGAAGGGCAGATGGAGAAGATTTCACACAGGCAGTAACCCAAGCTCAATATCGAACCGAGGAACGTGGAGTTGTGAGGCAACAATACTAACTATCAGACCTGTAGGACCACATTGGTGAACAGCTAAACCATACTGAAAATTGAGGGATTGTTTTCCTTCTACTGAATTTGGAACGTTGAATACATGAAACATTAATGTCACCTGATGTGTTTTGAAATACTGTATGAATTGCTTCATAAAAGAATAATGCAGTGATTATGAATGTGTTGTGATGGTCCAGTGTAGGCATCCCATGGCATGTTTTATTTAAGCTGAAGTCATGCCATAGATTCTGAATTGGATTGAGGTCTGCGTTTTGACTAAGCCATTCAAAGACATTTAAATGGTGCCGCTTAAACTACTCAAGTGTTGCTTTAGCAGTATACTAAGGGACATTGTCCTGCTGGAAGAAGAACCATCCCACACTCAAATCTCTGGAAGACCAGTTTCCCTCAAGAATTTCCCTGTATGTAGCACCATCCATCATTCCTTCAATTCTGACCAGTTTCTCAGTCCCTGCCGATGAAAAACATCCCCATAGCATGAGGCTGCCATCACCATGTTTCACTGTAGGGATCGTTTTTTGTGGCCACTCTTCTGTAAAGCCCAGCTCTCTGGAGTGTACGGCTTGAAGTGGCCCTATGGACAGTTACTCCAGTCTCTACTGTGGTGCTTTGCAGCTCTTCATGGTTATCATTGGTCCATTTGCCTGGTCCATGAGATTTGGTGGACGCCCTGTCTTCGCAGGTTTGTTGTGCTGCCATATTCTTTCCATTTCTTAAAATAATGGATTTAATTGTACTCCGTGGAATGTTCAAACTTGTATATTAAGATAAAGATATAGTGTATAACCCACCCCTGATCTGTACTTCTCCATAACTTTGCCTTTGACCTGTTTGGAGAGCTCCTTGGTCTTCATGGTGCCACTTGCTTGGTGGTGTCCCTTGTTCAGTGGTGTTGCAGACTCTGTTGCCTTTCAGAACAGGTGTATATATACTGAGATCATGTGACACATATATTGCACACAGGTGGACTTTATTAATTATGTGACTTCTGAAGGTAATTGGTTGCACCAGATCTTTTACGGGCTTCATAACAAAGTGGGTGAATGCATATTCAAGGCACTGTATATCTTTGAGCAGTAAACGATCTGACCTTGGACTGAATTTGCTGGGATGCCCACTTCCATGAAGATTGGTGATGTGTACACAGTTATTCACACTTTAGAATGGTGAGTTTAAGATTGTTTGGAGATGGCCTTATAACCCTTCCCAGATTGATGAGCAGCAACAGTTGTTTCTCTTACGTCATGGTTGATGTCCTTTCTTCTTGGCATTAGGTAGACACGTACCTGAATGCTCCAGAATACCAAACTGCCAAAAGTTTTACTTTAATAAAGGTAGGCACACTTTGTGATGATGAACTAATCTTGTGCATTTCATTAGTAACAACTGGCTGCTAATTACTCTCTTAATGATTGTTGAAGTAGCAAGGGTGTACTTATTTTTTGCACCTGGTTTCTGAATGTTGGTATACTTTTTGGGAAAAATGACTACATGTTGAAATCTGTTGTGACCTCACTTGAGGTTATTTGTTTGTTTATAGAAGCTGGTGAGGACCGCATAATTATTATTAGTCCCTGATAAAAAAAATAAATAAAAAAAAACATGGAATTGAGAGAGGGGTTACTTTCTTTTTCACATGACTGTGTGTGTGTGTATGTATATATATATATATAATATACAGTATCTCACAAAAGTGAGTGCACCCCTCACATTTTTGTAAATATTTGATGATATCTTTTCATGTGACAACACTGAAGAAATGACACTTTGCTACAATGTAAAGTAGTGAGTGTACAGCTTGTGTAACAGTGTAAATTTACTGTCCCCTCAAAATAACTCAACACACAGACATTAATGTATAAACCGCTGGCAACAAAAGTGAGTACACCCCTAAGTGAAAATGTCCAAATTGGGCCCAATTAGCCATTTCCCCATGCTCTGCTTCATGCTCTGCAACATGTCACAGTTCATGTTGGCATTCATGGTTCCCTCAATGAACTGTAGCTCCCCAGTGCCGGTAGCACTCATGCAGCCCTAGACCATGACACTCCCACCACCATGCTTGACTGTAGGCTATTGTTGTCAAGACACACTTGTCTTTGTACTCCTCACCTGGTTGCCGCCACACGCGCTTGACACCATCTGAACCAAATAAGTTTATCTTGATCTCATCAGACCACAGGACATGGTTCCAGTAATCCATGTCCTTAGTCTGCTTCTCTTCAGCAAACTGTTCGCAGGCTTCCTTGTGCATCATCTTTAGAAGAGGCTTCCTTGTGCATCATCTTTAGAAGAGGCTTCCTTGTGCATCATCTTTAGAAGAGGCTTCCTTCTGGGACGACAGCCATGCAGACCAATTTGATGCAGTGTGCGGCGTATGGTCTGAGCACTGACAGGCTGACCCCCCACCCCTTCAACCTCTGCAGCAATGCTGGCAGCACTCATACGTCTATTTCCCAAAGACAACCTCTGGATATGAAGCTGAGCTCGTCCACTCAACTACTTTGGTCGACCATGGTGAGGACTGTTCTGAGTGGAACCTGTTCTGTTAAACCGCTGTGTGGTCTTGGTCACCGTGCTGCAGCTCAGTGTCAGGGTCTTGGCAGTCTTCTTATAGCTGAGGCCATCTTTATGTAGAGCAACAATTCTTTTTCAGATCCTCAGAAAATCCTTTGCTATGAGGTGCCATGTTGAACTTCCAGTGACCAGTATGAGGGAGTGTGAAAGCGATGACACCAAATGTAACACCTCTGCTCCCCATTCACACCCGAGACCTTGTAACACTAACAAGTCACATGACACCGGGGAGGGAAAATGGCTAATTGGGCCCAATTTAGACAAGTACACTTAGGTGTGTACTCACTTTTGTTGCCAGCGGTTTAGACATTAATGGCTGTGTGTTGAGTTATTTTGAGGGGACAGTAAATTTACACTGTTACACAAGCTGTACACTCACTACTTTACATTGTGAGGGGTATACTCACTTTTGTGAGATACTGTATATGTATGTGTATGAATGTGTGTGTGTGTGTGTGTGTGTGTGTGTGTGTGTTAGTTACATTAAAAGAACAGCAGGAGCCTGAAACCCTGGAGCCCAAATGAACCCATGCTGAGCTATGTCATTTGGTTCATTGGCTGAAGAAGCGCCATCTGTCTCGGGCTTGCATTCTCTTGTTTTTTTTTTTAAATACACAAAAAAAAAAAAAAGAGAAATTAAAAATGTTGTACAAAAAAACTTAAATTTCCCTGGCCTGGTTTCCTTAAGGTTAACTTTGTCCAAAAGCCAATAACAAATGCATGTATGCCCGCCTTGAAATGTGCCTGCCCAAAAATAATATATTAATTTTTACAAAAACAAAAACATTTGGGGTAAAATGACCTCACACAGCTTCTGTTTCTGAATGCACACGGTCCCACTATAAAGCACAGCCATTTTTTACTTCTCACAGGCCTTTAGCAAAGCCTGAGACGGCAATATATTTATAAATTAATGGGCTCGTTAATTACTTCACTCGTAAAAAATGGTATCAAATCGGAGGCGAAGGGCTGCCTGAATACACAGCATCCATTTGGTTGAGAAAGCCAAGCCTCGGTGATTGAACTGCCCTCATGCTGCTGCATGGTGACTAATGCCAGACGGCAGTGGGCTTTAGAGAGATGCTGCGCTCATTTGTCTACATTTCAAGTGGATGCTCCCACTGGCATCAGTGACGGATTGTTAAAGTGTGTTTGGAGCCAGTTTACAGATTAGAATCAATATCCAATTGACCATGATTTTTATAGTCTTTAATCTGCTTCAGTGAAAGTTAAGGGCTTTAGCATTTCACTGTGTTAAGCGCACTAATCATGTGTTAATATGGTGATTATTTTGATTTTGAACTTAGCACATGACAATATCTTGAATATAGTTCAATCTATCTAAATTCTTTTTATAAATTACAATAACCTAAATATATAATTATCAAACATATTTCTTGACATTTATTAACTAAATTCAAACTTGAAATTGGCAGATAATTTGTCTAATTTGAATCATTTATTTCTATAAAGAAGCAAACTTACCTGCCAATAAATGTAACGCTTGAAATGAGTGCAGTCATGAAAAATCAGGCTGGGTAATCTTATAGTTGACTTGTATATTCATTTCATGATAAGAAATATTAGATACAATTTTTTTTTTGCATTGCCGCGTGTTCAGCCGAGTACAATACATTTTGTGTTGGTTTTAAACCAATCCGTGTTAAACTTCACCGATTGGTGTCATGTTTGACAAAGGCGATGAGGTTGAGGAATCATTCATGTAAATATGTTATAATTATACTCCATGCCCAGTGTGTAGGAATGGTCATGTGACATGCGGGTTCGGCCGTGTAGTGTGGACGGAGATCGTTTCTGAAACACAGCGGAAACGACAGTATGGACGAGGATCGCTTCTTAAACACAGCCAGTGTGGACGAGGATCGTTTTCACTTTTTAAAAACGGTGTTTTAACATGAAAACGCACTACAGTAAACAGGGCCTCAGTGTGAGGAACAGTTTTAAACCAATAAATGGGCTGAAAGTGAAGCACTAACATCGTCTCACAGTGAGCATGAAAACAAGGTGTGTAAATGTCTATATGAGTTTGTGAATATGTATAAGTTACGTGAATAAGATATGAGCAGAGCATATTGACAGATAATGTACTTTGCATGGCTCTGTAGCAGCTAAACCCATTCAGTGATAGCTTAGCTGTGCTTCTCATTGGCTCTCATTGGCTCTCAAACTAGCCTAGGGTCGTGTTAGATATACAAAAAGTTTTCCATTTGATCAGTCTGGTACTCCTGTAAACAGTGATAACACATGACACATGAAGTTTTATGATAAATCCAAATTTTTGTTCAAGTTTCACATTTTTTAAGCAATTAGCCCTCACATGCAAGATAAAAAAAAAAAAAGCATGCAAACGTTGTATTCAGAAGTACATTTGAAAAAGTTTTTTTGATGGAGAAGAATCTGAACTCAGCCCCGGATGATTTACAGTTCAGCTAACACCCCTGGTAACTGCTTTATCTGGGTCAGGGTTACAGTGATGCGAGGCAGCAGTACACCCCGGATAGTTCACTAGTCTATCACAGGGCACAGATATAAAAATGTAAGACTAAATTTATCCAATAAACTGAGGGGACTTTCCCACAGTACTGTGTAGGATATAATATATACACACACAGATAATTATAATCTCAATATTCTCATGCAGTAAGATATTGTGACAGTAGCCTACACTCCATTAAGTACACTCTGTGCGTCAATTTTGAGTATTCAAAGTTGCATCTGTGCTCCTCAGCGAAAGAAGCAGACCGTGGCAGTGTTTGTTTTGTGCTGTTTTAAATGTGCTTCCGGAGGTTCGTACTGAGCTTTGAGTTGATTGAAAAGTTGTTCAGATGTTCACTCTTTTGTACAGTTTGACTTTGTATTTCAACTGTGCCTATTCAACCATGAAAAAGTGAGTCTTGGAAGTATGGAAGTTTCTCTCTCTCTTTATGACCACTGCAGTGTGTGATGGTGAAGGCGAGGAACCTGTCTATGACAAGTATTGATCATGTGGGCAGCATTTATAGAGAAGTTTCAAGTTTCAAAAAAACCCATGATTGGATATTTGATTATTTCAAATTAGTTTCAAAAGCTAGGCAGGAGAAATAAAATAAATAAATAAATAAATAAAAAAGTCAGAAATAGCAAAATTGACAAGAGACTTGTCGTGCTGCTTTTGCGTCTTTGTAAATAGAAAAAACTCAAATTGTAAACAAACTAACACTGAGAGTGTGTTTTTATGAAAGCTATAACAGCGGTTGTCTCTGATAAGGCTGTAAATAATGAACCAGTCTGTACAGGTTTTTTACAAGTGATCGTTGTGACCAAAATGCTTGATTCTGAAAGCTGCAGAGATTCTTGCGCTTTTCTTATGCGGGAAAACTTCTTCAATTGGCGAAACTGCAACTGCACAAAATTGTTTTGCACAGTCTTTAGCGTGTTTGTTGGTAAATGAGACCTTTCAGCTGTACTCGTGTTTGGCGGACGTGAATCGAAAAGGGCTTCGGCTGAACACACGTTGTGAGGACGTCACGTCATGCGTCTTAATCTGCGGAAATCTGCGGTCATTTTGAAATATTCCAAGCTCCTCCAAATATGGTGGAATTTGCTTGATTTTGCGTTCATTTCCGTGATCGCAAAATCGCTACATCCTGGAGGAACTGATTAGGTCAGAGCTAGTCAATTTGCGTATGACTCTTAGCTAGCATCAGTTATGGATTTGGAACCGTATTCCGAATTTCAGACCTAACGAGAAGAGGACCAGAAATATCAGAGATTGCGTTGCACGGTTGTCACGAAGCAAAAGGCTTTTTATAAACCATTAAATGCATGAAATTTAGTTTATTAATAAATTAGCCTTTGTGATGGTTGGCATATCGCTGTGGTATTAGCAGAATAACACATTCTCGTTCCAGACTTTGTGGTTATATAAAAATAATGCACTTCTGGGGTTATTTTTGGGCGTTTCTCTTTGTGTTGTGACGTATCACACCATGGAGTTGAGCCGATTTTGTCGGGTAACCGCACGGCCTGTCGTGTGTTACTCCTTACGTAGCATGCATTGTTCCTTACCTAAAAGCATCTGCGCAAAAGAAGTACAAATAAACACTCTGCTAACGTGCTGAAGTGTGATGCTTTTTTTTTTTTTGGATATGATTAAGTGTTACAAGCATTTAAATTAATACCTTCAGAGTGTCAGGTGAACGTAAACAGTTATTTCGGAATCCGCAATCAGAGCGGATTTATAAACACAGCCACCGTCTCTCCTGTTGTAATTGAGGTAATGCAGTTGTCTTATGAGTGTTTAGTATAAACTCTGCTCAGCTTCACTGAGTACTCATGGGGATTTGTGGTCTTCTATTAGATGGTACACACTTTAACTTCAGTGATTATTGACGCGTATTTCCAGTTACAAATCACTGTACGTTCATGGCCGTGTCCCTGTCGGCGCTATAGTATCTTGCAGTGCACTTATTGAGTGTACTGTGTTTTGTGTGAAAATAGCTATGCTGTATATGTCACATGTGAATCCAACATTAGACATCTTTCTTTCTCTGTCACTTCCACCGTGGCGTCTCCTTGTATAGAGACAATAAAGTAGGATGATGGGTTTACACACAGGAGTTCTTAAATAGATGGATAGCAGCGATAAGCCTTCGGGTTTCATTTTGCCAGCGTTGCCTCAGGCTGCATGCGGAGGCTTTCCAAATGCTACGAATTTCTGATTCGGTGCCATGTGGTCTGAAGAATAACACATAATCAAGACACAGCACACCAACTTCAGATACCCAAATACATGACACACCCACACCTACACATGCCTGCCATTGGAAACGCTTAGATGCGTCCGAATTCACTCTACATCGCTTCCTCTGCTCTTTCCTGGTGTTACTGTTCGAGATAGGCTACACTGTAACGACAGCCAAGTTTGAGTCATGTCATCTCGGTTTGTGGCAAGAGAAAAGCAAACAGCTTGTGGCCTCTCTGGGGGACTTATTTGTGTGTCAGCTCAATCTTGTATGTGGCATATTCATGCACTGACACTAACTGGTGCACGTCTCTTTTTCATCACGGTGTATGCCGGAATCGTGGAGTCTGTGTTTCAAGGTCGTAATCTAATTGAGCTCAGAGTGTAGAAATATTTGATCGTGCCCTTGTAGCAGGTGTGCACCATATTTCTAAAACAAGTGTGATAACCTTTCATTTCTCACCACTTGGTGTGGTTTACGTTTCCACTTCAGCTTCATGCCTTGCCTACGAGTAATTAGCTTTATTGTATGGTTTATAAATTCTTTTATTAAATGCTGTTCAAAAGATGGCACTTTTTCTTTATCGTATAAAATAATGGAATTCTCAGAGGGTTTTTTTCATTCACACACTCATGCACACTTTGGGGTAGCCAGTTCTCCTAGGGGGTGTGAGGAAACTGCATCACTGGACGAAACCCACACGGACAGAACATGCACAAGATCACACAGACATTCACTCCAGCTCAGGATTGAACTGGGGACCCGGGGCATCGACACTACTTATACAATGCCACAGACCAACCGTGTGTATTGTGGGACTCTGGACCATCTGAATTTATTAAATATGAAATGTTATTAAAAGTTACACACGGATATAACTGCAGTAGCTGATGATAGTAGTTAAGTGTACAACTGTAGTGCGGTGTATCGACAGACAGGAGGCGCCCTTTCATATCACGTCTCCACTGTATCAACACACCAGATGAATGCTAACATTATTTCTCACACTTGCAAGAAGTTCCTTTATGCTAAGAAGTATTTATTTATTTATTTATTATTTATTACACCTACGTTCCAACTGCAAGTAAAATAGTCGTTGCTCAACGTTGCCAGACCTGTTGTTACGAATTTCCCTCCGCGCAAAGCGCCGGAACGCGCAGCGTGGTCCGAAGCTCGAAGCTTCCGGGTTTACATTGACATTGACTTTGTTTACCTTCTACACGTGTGTTTGTTTTGGTTGATGTCATGATTCTGCCCCTGTCATGTCATTGGTTGTCTCCTAATGTGTCCCAGGTGTTTGTTTCTCCCCTTTGATTTCATTTGGTATTTATATCCCTCGTCTCTCTCCAGTCGTTGTTAGTGTCAACTAGTTAGTGTCTCTACATACCAAGCCTTTGTCTTCTTTGTTTAGCGTTTCATGGTTTAGATCATAATCTCGTCCTCGTATTCTGATTCCGGTCTTAGCCTAGTTTATCCTGTTTGCCGTTCGCCTGACCACTCTATTGTCTCACGTTTTGAGACAATTCTTCTGCCTATTTCGAAATAAAGCGCTTTCCTGCAAAAGTACCCATCATCTCCTCCTCCTCGTCCGCGGCACCTGTGAAGTATTCCCACTGAGTCAAACGTGTTTTTCCTCTGTATGAAATCGAACAGTGGATCAAGACAGACCGATAATACATCAGGATGGCTTCGATGATACCCCAGGACATATTGATCATTCCTCGGATCACACTTAAACTCTGTGATTCCACTGGAAGTTTGCTCCGAACAAACCTCGCCAGCCCACACTCAAATTGTTTACCGCATGCCAAGAAATGTGCACCTTCGGAGTATTATTCTTAGTGTTTTATTCCTGCTTCCAAAAAGTTTTATTACCTCTGTTTTCATAGATGTAAGAAATCAGCTACACAAGGAATTCATGACCACTCGAGCTGCTTTGTGTTGTTCTTCTTCTCCTTCATGTTTGTGTAACATCTCTCACATGCTGTCTTCTCCTTCACACTCCAACATGTCCATGTGTCGATTAGTTCATAGTTCAGTGCTTAGCACAACATGAGATCTTTACATTTCTCTCCACATCCTCCAGCTATTTTTCGCTCACCACATATACCTCCAGTTTCCGCACACCACATACCTCTACAACACATTATACAAGCTCACACACACACACACACACACACACACACACACACAGTTAGATATATGACTGTATTCTGAGATTGTCCAAAGGTTACAGTGCTGTGCAAAAGTATTTGCTGTTTTTGGGGGCTTAAATTCAGCATCAAAATTGCACATAACTGAGACACTCCTGTATTTTTTAATGTAAAACTCCGACCCAGGTACAACTCTCACACAACTCTCTGACAATAGCAGGTGATAAATCACTGAGGTTTGCTTGTGGCCGTGCACTGTCCATCATTTTCTTCTTTTTTTTTTTAGTTCTGATGTTTTGCTAGTAGCTTTAAATGGCTTCTAACACTAACTAGTTCAATAACAAATTAAATAATGCACTAATCAGTATGAAAATTGGTCGTTTGATTTACATGTTACGTGACATGCTTTGTTCTCGCTCTGTTAGCAGATTAACAATAGCACAATTCCGTGTATTAACTCCTCACTATGCACTCAGCTCTGTATATGGCCCATTGTGCAGAGGCAATTATTAACGGACTTAATTAATACATTTAATTACAGGCTTGTGATTTTATGGTGCAACTTTTATGAGATAATTTAGTAAGATTTACAGCGCAGCACTTCAGCACTGGCAAAGAGGAGCAGAGCAATGAAGTGGGTTTTACTATTTGCTATGAAATGCAGTGTGAATACATCCAGGCAACTATGGAGAATACACAGAAGGAAGGTCATGGGTCAGTTTACAGTATTTAGATAGCCTTCTTTATTCTATAAGATAGGCTGGTATGTTCTCATGATTGGCTTGTGGGGTTCTCATATACAATAAGCAGAAGAACTGAGGAAGAACTGGTTTCAAGAACGTGAATGCGTATGAGGTCACAGGCTGTACAGTGTGGAAAATGCAAGGCAGGAAAACGTTTAATGGAAAGGAAGTCTCCGGACTTGTGGCTGGGCTTTGGAACCATATGAGCAAAGAATAAAAACAGATCTCTAGGTTTCTAAAGCTGATTTATATATTTATTTTCTGGCTAATCCTTTAAATTAACGTCAAGCTTGTCCATGGTGGCCAGGTCTCGGTATCATCAGAATCAGAGAGTGACTAACTACATTTACATTTACTACAGATTTAAATGTCAAAATTTCATTAATGATCAGAAGTGTGTTGATATAGGTAATTATCATTATATATATATATATATATATATATATATATATATATATATATATATATATATATATATATATAATTTACCCACATAGGCAAAGCCGTGACCTATTTTTAAAATGGAAAATGTTAACGCGACAAAGGAACATGGAACAGAAATGGAGTTTTGCGTCTGATTAGTGTTAAAAGCATTTCTTTTAGCACCAGGCCTCTGTAGTAAGAGCTTAAACATGTGGGCACTGTATAGGCCTGACCTGCAGGAACTCAGACAAGCTCATTTTTCTCTTCCTTTGATGGCGTCTGACTCAGTGCCCTTCAGGAATGAGGCTGAGGTAGCATTACAAGATAATACCTTCCCCGTTTCATGGTGTCACGTTTGGCGAATGGAGGCCGAAGCAATCGCAGATTTTTTAAATATTTATTTTAAACACACAAATAACGAAACAAAAACACTAGGATAACTGGGCATAACACTGTGGCAAAGAACAAACATGGAGACAGAAGTGACGTGAGTCTACAACAACGAAAGACCAGGAGAAAGTGCAGACAAGGACTATAAATACACAATGGTGCTAATTAACAAAAACGTGAGTCAGGTGCATGTGGTCAGGTGGTGTAGTGCAGTGGCTGATGGGACTTGAAGTCCCGGGTTTCCGGATACGTGACAGATCCCCCTCGCAGGCGCTACACCTGAACGCGCCACAAAAAGAGGCCCCTCCGGGGGTCCCGGCCCTCCGGGCCAAAAGTCCCCAGCAGAAACAGGAGGCCGAGCAGCTTCCACCATGGCACAAGGAAGCGGGTGGAAGTCCTTGGCAACGCATGAAAGAGGGGCGACATCCCCCCACGGGACAGGAGAGCGGAGCATGCCTCACCGCGAGGTTCAAGGGGGAGCGGACGTACCTAGCGAGGCGCAGGGGGAGCGAGGTTCTCCGCGAGGCTCACGGGGGGGCGAGGTTCTCCGCGAGGCTCACGGGGAGCGAGGTTCTCCGCGAGGCTCAGGGGGGGCGAGGTTCTCCGGCGAGGCTCGCACGGGGGGGCGAGGTTCTCCGCGAGGCTCACGGGGAGCGAGGTTCTCCCGCGAGGCTCACGGGGAGCGAGGTTCTCCGCGAGGCCAGGGAGAGGGCGAGGTTCTCCGCGCCGAGGCGAGAGGAACGACTCTCCGCGGGCATGAGGGGAACGGAGACCTCCGTGGAGCAGGAAGGGGAGCGACCCACCGGCACAGCGAGGGAAAGGAGCGACGTCTTCAGCGGAACGTGGAGGCAAAGTGACGTCCTCAGCGCAGCAGGATGGCAGAGAGACGACCGCAGCCGAGCAGGAAGGCCGAGCGACGACCTCAGCCGAGCAGGAAGGCCGAGCGACGTCCACAGCCGAGCAGGAAGGCCGAGCGACGTCCACAGCCGAGCAGGAAGGCCGAGCGACGTCCACAGCCGAGCAGGAAGGCCGAGCGACGTCCACAGCCGAGCAGGAAGGCCGAGCGACGTCCACAGCCGAGCAGGAAGGCCGAGCGACGTCCACAGCCGAGCAGGAAGGCCGAGCGACGTCCACAGCCGAGCAGGAAGGCCGAGCGACGTCCACAGCCGAGCAGGAATGCTGAGCGGCGCCCACAGCCGGGCAGGGATGCTGAGCGGCGTCCACAGCTGAACAGGAAGGCTGTGCGACGACCTCAGCTGAACAGGACGGCTGTGCGACGACCTCAGCTGAACAGGACGGCTGTGCGACGACCTCAGCTGAACAGGACGGCTGAGGCACCTTAAGGTAGCTGAACAGCGGGGAGTCCCTGAGGTCAGCGAACATAGGTGAATTCATGAGTCCGCCCGGAGCTGGAGCGTCCTCACACACATAGCGGGGCGGCGGAGGGACTTCCTTCACAGGACTCCCCGGCTGCGCGACTCTGAGGTAGCTGAACAGCGGGGAATCCTTGAGGTCGGCGAACATAGGTGAATTCATGAGTCCGCCCGGAGCTGGAGCGTCCTCACACACATAGCGGGGCGGCGGAGAGACTTCCTGCACAGGACTCCCCGGCTGCGCGACTCTGAGATAGCTGAACAGCGGGGAATCCTTGAGGTCCGCGAACATAGGGGAATCCATGAGACCCATCGGGGAGGGCGGGTGGGAGCAAACTGCCGAATCCGGAAAAAAAATAAATCAATAAAAAATCTACTGCCTCGTAGTCACGGTCTTTCGTTCTGTCACGTTTGGCGAATGGAGGCCGAAGCAATCGCAGATTTTTTAAATATTTATTTTAAACACACAAATAACGAAACAAAAACACTAGGATAACTGGGCATAACACTGTGGCAAAGAACAAACATGGAGACAGAAGTGACGTGAGTCTACAACAACGAAAGACCAGGAGAAAGTGCAGACAAGGACTATAAATACACAATGGTGCTAATTAACAAAAACGTGAGTCAGGTGCATGTGGTCAGGTGGTGTAGTGCAGTGGCTGATGGGACTTGAAGTCCCGGGTTTCCGGATACGTGACACATGGACTTGCATTCATATTTATTACTCATATTATTCATATGATTTATTATTATTCATAGCACTGTAACAGCAAGGAAGAAAGCATTTAAATGATTGCTCTGATTTAAATCGTTCAGGTCGGTGTCGTGGAGAGTCAAATCTAACCAGACCTGTAAGTCTGCGTGAACTAAACTCTCCTGATGTAAACGAATCCAGTGAAAGGAATTTGATTGAATATATTGATATTAGGCAGTCTGTTGAAGAATTATTGGCATTCTGTGAAAAGATGAGCATAAATAGCTATTGAAATACACAACACGTGCATGTTATCCATGGGGTATTTTAAGCTTAAATGTATGGATGTAATTGGTTTCGAAAATATCCTAACTAATAGTTGAAACTTCCCTAGGAGAAAAGAACAGCACTGAGAGTCTTGCTGTTATGTGTAATACGTTTGGAGGCAATTGTAGAGGACCCGCCTCCATACAGGTTCTGGATTTTAGGGTTCATGTTCTGTTCATGAGGACTGCCCTCTTTAATTCAGACCACTGAGAGAGAGCCAATGCAAAACACTGATTTGAGTTTCCACGTCCATTTCAGTGTGGATTTGGAAGTATGTTTGGGGTTATCGATTGGTTGAAAGATCCATCTATGGCCAAGTCTTAACCTCTTGGCAGAGGCAACCAGGTTTGGGGCAAAAATGTTCTGGTACCTAGCAGAATTTATAACGCAGTCCGTTTTCATTAGAGCTCCTGGACTACCAGCCCCAAAGCATCATTGATTCGCTACTATATTTTACATTTAATAAAATACGCAGGGTTTAAATGTATTATGAAATTGAATGTATTTAAGTGTATTTAAGCGCTTAAATTGAATGTATTTAAGTGCTTTGAGAAATTTAAGCTGTACCTTTTGTGTGAGACTTACCACAAATGTTGAACATGGATACGACTGGGCTTGTATTTTGACCAAACGTTTAAAAATATAAGATTTTCTGCGCTTCCATTTTATTACTTTCCTTTATTCTATCGTGACACTAATTCAACATTCAATGCAGTGTTTATAAACACAATGGTATTCGCAACTGCATCATAGATGTTCGATATGATGTAGACCATCTTTTGGCATTTGGAAATTTCCCCAAAGAGAAAAACGTTGGCCTGCAGGTGCAAGAGACGGAGTGATGTTTGTGTCATGATGTTGAATGGTATGAGGACTTCAGTTTGTCCAGAGACAGTCGACTCACATTCTCTAGCTGTTCCCTCGGATCCCTAGCAGTCATGTCACGGCTTGTATCGATCCTCCACACCTCAAGGGCTGTCGCATCACCCAGCTACATCGGGGTTACTGTCGGAGAGTGGAAACTCGGCACACACCCCGAGTAATATCTGATTCTCATTACAGCAGAGACAGGTGCGGCAGCAGGTTGTCATATTTTTGCGAAATCTAAGCACACGTAGAAAGAGCATCTGCTGTAGGCTTTTCTCGCATACCTCATGGCCAATGCCGCAGTTTACGCTGTTGAAACAAATATTTCTCCTTTGGAGTTATTGCAAGATAATGAGTCTGCTTATAGGCACTTTATTTCCTTGACTCTTGCCCCATGCATTTCTGCCATGGGGCATTAGCCTCCTGTGTGTTCAGATTGATGGCCCACTGAAGTGGGCAACATTGAAGAACAGTCGCCATGTCGCCGCGGCCGCACTCGAATATACCGCCTCATTTCATCAGTTTTAACGACCTCATTTAAAGACGCTTAATGACTCTTAGAAAAGTCCAGGCGGAGAAGCAGATTCATGGGCTACTCTTAAAGGCAGTGTCCTCTCTGGCTGCTGCATCTCCATTAGATGGCAATCTCAGCAGAACACTGGCATGCACTAATTACTGCACACCAAATGACTGGGATAACACCACCACCATGGCTTGGTGCAGCCATTAATTTGGCCTAATACATCAGTGGAATCATCCCAGCAGCATTTGTTCACATTAACATTTTCATGTTTGTGTGTTTCACATGGCATCCTTGTAATACAGATGCAATTTTCAGGAAGCATGGTTTCATTTGTGCCTGAGTTAGTTAGATCTCCCATAGGTCTTGCCAGCAGATATGATAAACCCTGTTTGTGTGATTTGAAATTATTAATTAAAAAAGTAAAAAAAAAAAAAGAAGAAAAAAAAAGAATGAAATTTATAAATAACTTTTACACCTCAGTAGAAATGCAAATTGCAAAGCTAATAATGCTAAAATACATCTTATCTGCCTGTCAGTTCTGTAGATGAACCAAATATTTGATTAAATAAACAATCTCAGAACCACACCGCTGTGTTTGAAATGCATATTTCTAAGAGGTTACCGATGTGTAATTTCACAGATAAGATCTCACTCAATTTATGTCAGTAATGAGACTTGCTGTTCCTCTGTGTGAATGATCAGAATGATATTCATCTCTCCACGACCTTTTCCACGCTTTCTACAAAGTCATTTAATTACTATCTTTGCCACAGTGCCTGATTAAACGCTTCCAGACTTTATTAGTCCAGTCGGAGGTAACGTTAAAGCATTTCTCAGCCGCTGAACGTCGCATATTTAGGTTTATTGATTTCACAAATCAGGGTAAAGTCGATGAGGCTGCCAAAATGACCTAACGTTATTGTTTGTGTGGTTGCCAGACCTTCACTAGAGTGATGGGAAGAGTTGACGCGTTTCTTGTATATGATCCCGACGGCTCATCAATTAGAGACATCAGTGAGTGCCAAGAAGGACGCATTACTATTTAAAATCTCTCTGCTACATCTAAAATTCAGCGTGGATAACATGTAGTCACTCACAGCTTAGATGCACATACCTTAAATGTGTGGCTCATAGGCTTCCCTTATTGCAATTATGAGTAATCCGTGCATCCTTGATATAAAGTTGTTCTCACGAACTGTGCTGTTACTGTTGAACTCGTGAAGTATTTGTACATTAATTATTTGTTTCTTGTGTCTCTGTCTGTCTATCGTTCTATATTTATGTATATCTACAGTGAGGGGGAAATAAGTATTCAGACGATTTCATATATGTAATATACTTCCAGTGCGTACATCCACTTCAAATTTACATTCATGATGCCGTTTGACTTTGCACTTATAAATGTGAATGAATAAGTATGTAGAATAAACATTAGAATAAACAAAGTGAATATTGAAATCAGTAGGGACAAAAATATTCGGTCAACACAAATGAACAACATTAGTACTTTATTGCGAAGCTGTTCTTGGCAACAACAGTGATAAGTAATTAGGTTTTTTGCTGAATTATTTTTTCAATTTTGACCCATTCATCTTGACAACTCATCTTCGAATTCCCAAGGTTATCAGGGTTCCTGTGATGGACTCAACGCTCAAAATCCTCCATAAATAAAGTCAGGAAATTGGCTATGCCATGTAAGGCATTCTTGAAGTATTATGGCTGTACATTTGGAGTTGTTTGATGCGTCTCAATCAGCTCCCTAGGTCATGAGTCAGTACTTCGTGTACATGAGTTCAGGAAATGGTAAGGACCCTGGCACACTACACATTGGGACACTGATGAATTTCTGGCAACATGACTTTTTTTTTTTTAATCATTGAACGCTTAAAAGTCATTAGCTTTAAGTTAAAAATCTCTAACTTAAGTAAACATTTGAAAGCTACAACGATAACAGGCTACATTTCTAGATTTCTTTTGAGTTCATCTGAATTTTTTTAATTTCATCAGAAAATCTGATGTAATTTCCAGTAAGTTAGCATAGTGAGCATCGATCGACCCTGGCTTGTGTAGTGTGCACTACAAACGTCCGTCCTCTCCCCAGTTTCAGTTTACTGGGAAATGAGATTCTGCTCTTAAATGCCCTGGTATTTTACTCCATTCATGTTTCCTCCAGTGGTGTGTAATGCCCCACTGCAGTTTGCACAATAATACACTCCAACTAGCACAACTCCACTGAACTCCCAATACTCCCCCTTTCTTTGTCACATTACGTCCCTCCTCCCCTTGATTGACGAGGTTTGGCAATCGGGACAGAAAGTCTGCTGTGACATTATTTCTTCGAGCTCTGTGATGGACCTTGAACTAGTACGGCTGCAGGGAAAGGTTCCAGCGAGTCACCTGGGCATTATGGCCTTTCATGGTGTGTATCTATGTAAGTGCTCGGGGAACCCTCTCCAACTCCCTTCCTAGTGGGTAGTATCGGAGACTGTCCAGACTGTCCACTTGATAGCAAAGCAATCTTTCTCGATAGTGGAGTATCGTTCTTCCCTGGGCAGAAGCTTCCGGCTGAGGTAGAGAATGGGCCGTTCTTGGCCAATGTTCCCTTGGGCTAGTACTGCTCCAATCCCCTTGGCAGAGGCATCCACCTGAACCAAGAACCTCTTAGTGAAACTCTGCACAGATGATGTTTTAAGTTCTCACAGTCCTCCATCCAGGTCACTGGGTTCTTGACAGCCTTGGTGGTCAGGTTAGGCAGGGGTACCCCTATGCTAGAGAAGTGTGGTATGAATCTCTGGTACCACCTAAGTATCCCTAGGAAAGAGCATACCTCCTTCTTGGAGCGGGGTCTGGGACAGTTATGCATGGCTTTGACCTTGTCAACTTGGGGTCTCACCTCACCGCTCCTTAGCTGAAATCCCTAATAGCAGGTCTCTTACCTCTCCCCCTCACACATTCAGTGTCAGGCCCTCTTCACTGATCTTGCTCCGTACTTGCCTTACATGCTGGAAGTGATCGTCCCAGGTGTCACTGTAAATGACCACATCGTTGAGATAAGTGGCACAGCACCTCCTCACAGTCTCTGAGTATATGGACAATTAGCCAAAAGTCACCAGTGCCCCATGCAACCCAAATGGCATCGTCGTAAACTGAAACAGACCCATGGGTGTCCTGAATGCAGACCTGAAACAGAAACTGAAACAGACCCATGGGTGTCTTGAATGCAGACCTGAAACAGAAACTGAAACAGACCCATGGGTGTCTTGAATGCAGACCTGAAACAGAAACTGAAACAGACCCATGGGTGTCTTGAATGCGGACCTGAAACAGAAACCGAAACAGACCCATGGGTGTCTTGAACTCCCTGCACTTCATCTCCAGTGGAACCTGCCAGTAGTCCTTGCAGAGGTCCAGTGCAGTGATGTAGCTGGTCCTTCCAATTCTATTGACTAACTTGTCAATTCTAGGCATTGGATAGGTATTAAACTGGGACACAGAGTCGAGGTTCCTGTAGTCCATACAAACCCTCAGTGATCCATTTTTTTTGTAGAGCAGAACAATATGGCGGTGTCTAGCAGACTGGTCATACGAATGACGAGTATGCCACGGTCCCTTGGCGGTCTGAATCCAGAAGATGCGACATGACATGTTATATTTTAACCTTGTGCATCTGGTGTGTACGTTTACTGCAGAATGAAGATCGGTAAGAGTAATATGAATTGAAAATGTAGTGTGTGAAACAGGGTGATAGCACAGACTCAAGTGTGCACCCTAGGGAATGGCTAAACAACTGTGTATGGGGAAATGACATGGAGGTAACTAGACGGGTGTGAGAGTATGAGAGTCCTCAGTCCAAAAAAAAAACAAAAAACAGTTCTGTTTTTGTTTCATCTTTTGTTCCAAAGAGTTCTGATTTATGCAAATATTAAATGCACATCTCTGTGCTTCTTTTTAGTAGAGGAGCTTTGTGTGAGCTGTAGGTGAAGAGAGTTTGTAGTGCGATTCATTCCGTATTGTTTTCTGTTGAACTTTTTTTTTCCTGCTGTTTTCAGGTTGTCCTGCAACTCTTTTCCACTAACTGCTGGCTTCTCTTTCCTATCATTAGTCTGGGAGCACATTGTGAAATTGTGTGTGGTGCACCTGACTAGGGATAATTAGTTGTGGTTCCATGAACTTTTCACCTGCGTATTCTTGAACCAATTGTACAAGAAGGTACAAACAGTCTCCGTAGCTTTTTCCACTCGCGTATTGTTTTATAATGTTGTTTTTGCTGCGTTTATATCTAGAACTTATTTTTTATGCCATCTTTATCCGTCCTTCCATCCCTCTGTCCGTCAACGAAAAGAATTCATTATAAAACAGAACATGTGGTGTATTTTTATGCACTGTGATTGAGAGCACAGGGAGGGAATAAAATGCGATGTGAGAAAAATCCAGATTATTGTGTACTCTAATGGGGGCCTTTTTCCACACAGGTTTTAAACTTCTATGCCACTGCCATACACCTCCACAGTGTGATGGTTAGGGTAATGAAGGTGACTTTTCGGTTCCCTGCTTGGAACTCTCCGCCATATTAATTCAGTCTTTAGTGGTATGAGGGAGGAGGATCGTTGTGAGAGGATAGCAGTAGCGATAATATATCAGCGGAGATGATTCAGTGAGTGTCACTGACTGACATTAGTCTCCTGTTTCTATTAAAAAATCCGATCACCTTTCACATTTGTAAAAGTGCAAAAATCAAAGAAACCACCCGAGTGTGACAAGAAGTGCTATGTTCAATTTGGAGACCGCAGTACAAACTAAAGCTCTGGTAAAGGAGACAAAATGAAAAGTCGGCACTGTTGAGAAAAGAGCATGATAAGAAGCGAAGAGGAAGACCGAAGGGGTTAGAAGCTTTCTCACGTCTGTCCCTGTCTGCTCTTCTGGCACTCTCCTGCATGCCTGCAAAAAAAGAAAAGAAAAAAAAAAGAAGAACGACAGAAAGACTGGGTGAGTGCACAGCACACACACGGACACTGGGGACTCGGCAGGAAATGTAAATTACATTTATATCAGAAGTTATTAATCTGATATTTTTTTTTAAACTATGAAGTTGCACTGAGAATGGCTGATGTGGTTGTGTTTATTAAGCCTTTAGGGAAGGCTCTCCAGGTCATATGAGACATTTGACTGAGTATTTTTCTCATTTTAATGACCTGTTTTTTTTTTTTTTTTTACCAATGTGCATCTATTGACAAACCTAGGACAGGAACAGAATGAGGCTATTTCTGCCTTGGACATAAAAATAAAAAATAAAAAGCCTTTCAGGAGTGAATTTTCTTGAGGGAAATGACATCATCATTCTGAGACGTCAGATTATTTGGTGTTATTCTACAGTAGGTCTTCGTTTCTGATGCACTAGTTACACAATCAATCAAATGCAGACTTTTTTAAATCTGCCCTTAGCTTTTCGTTTGTTAGTAGATGTACGGGCTGTTTTTTAGAGTTCACTCAAACATGGTCTATACTGAGCATTGTTAAAGAAAGCAGAATAAATTTAACTGAAATATTTTATTTTTATATAAAGCTTGTAAAATAATTTAAGACAGTTGTAGAGCATCGCTTCACTCTGTTGCACTGATATGTTGCTTAAGACCCACCTGCATTCATGCAATTCTCTGTAGCCTTTTGGTTGGCAGTCGGCAGACATTTTGTGTGTGTGTGGTTAACACTCGGCAGTGTGTCGCGGTATACAAAGCGTCATGCTGTCGCTGTGCTGGAAGGCATCTTTCCCCACTTTCCACTGAGGCTCATGCATCTTTATACGGTCAAAATCCCACCTGGTTACACAGTGGGAGCAGGAGAGGATCCTGCATGGCCGGTGTAAGAGCTTTATGGCCATATTTACTCTGTATAGCCTATAATGGCAGTTATCCCAAAGGATAAGGAGTCTTCTGGGTTTTTCTCACACTTGGTCCTTTTCAGTGCTCCAAGTGGTCTCAGATCCATGATATTTTTTTGTGCATGTGAACTCGGACCCCTTTAAAGTGACCCACAAGCGAACCCTCCTCAGACCACCTCCAGATGTGGTCTTAGGGTTCGTCTGTGGTTCATTTTGTGGTCCATTTAATTTGTGCGCTGTGAAAATGAAGTGGTCTCAGTTCACGTCACGTTTTGCCTGCTGTACAGATATAGCTCTAGTTTTGTGTCACCTACAGAAAACAACTCGGAGCGCTTTCCACGGGGTCCTGTGGTCCAACAACAAGGTCGGCAGTGTTAGGTAGCAACATGACCGATAAGCTAATAGAGGTACTGTGGTATTAGCAATTATGCTATAGATCTTAAGTTGTTCGGCAGCAGTAATGATACTGTGTCAGTGGCAGGAGCTATAGTATAATACTATTAGGATGTAGTATGTGTATAATATATGTAGTGTATGTATGTATTTTGTCTACCCCATCCACTCTGATCAGCCTCTGGCAAGATCAATGAGCTGATTTTGATGTTTCAGCATAAAAAAAGACTTTTAAATGGGTCAATTCAAAAGAGCTATAGGTGAAAACACGCTTGTGTGAATTGAAGCTGCATAATTGCTTTTGTAACAGAAGGACTTATTCCGCTCTTTAACACTTCTTCACTTCTATTAAATCACACTGCCTGTTTTCTTCACTCTTTTCCATGTCAATACTTATTCATCTCCTTTCAGATGTGTTAACAGTGGTTGAAATAAAAATCAGGACGGTGGGGGAAATGTGTTGAATGATCACTCAATCAGTTAAAAGCCTGTTTAGCTTAGCTAGCAAGTAAGCTATCACCCCCCCCGTGTCATGCTATCACTCACATCAGCAGCTACAGTTCATCTTATAAGCTGTGAAAAATCTCGCTACACAGCGAAAAAAATAATAACCCACATGTAAAAGCTGACTAGCTTGCTTAGCTGTCTAACCTACAGATCACGTAACGCTCGCATTGCCATTTCTGAAGGTTACAATAGACGTTTGCGTACATGATTTCCCAATGACCGAAATCCAAAGAAGAGGGAGGTGGGCTGTTTTCCAAAACTGATTATTTTTTGTCATTTTTCTCCTCATCTTTTTGGCATGCCATTGCACCCTCTTCTCAAATTGAAGCCTGCTGTTATTTGGCCATGTGGCGGCATTAAAGTGGAATGAGCTCTCTCGCTATGGGAAGTGGATAGCAAGTTTCAAATGAAAACCAGTTATAGCTTTATAGCAAATCAAATAACCACAGTGGCTTCGGCAGGTAGGGTTTCCTTCTTGGCTAGTCGAGCGTATGTTTTTGGCATTTATGGCGAGTGCTACAAAGCAGATTTACTGCACACAGTTTCCAACATAATTGCATGTATTATGAATAAATTCAATAAGCCTTTGTAAATACGAGAGAGAAAAAAAGTAGCCTGTGGAAATGTTAGTTTGCATGGTTTTAATGAGTGTTTATGACCTGCTGTGTATACCTGTCAGTATTAATATGGGTACGTTGTGGTAATGGTTTTCTGCCTCCGATTGCTGAAGTGTAAGCCAAGCTCTGTCACTATCCTGAGGCTGAGACAGAAGATTATTATATTTCCATCTACAGTATAAAATATCAGAAATCTATCTTTCACTGTCTCTTCCTCTTGTGTTTGCATCCATCCTTGTACATGTTTTTTTTTTTTTTTTTTTTTTTTTTTTTTTTAAAGTTACCTGTATTTTTTTTTAAGCTGCTGTTTGCTTTTTTTTCTGATGTCTGAGGGTTGGCAGCGGCAGCTCAGGTTAAAGCTTGAAAATGTATATTTAATTAGAAACATCTGTCTACCTGATTTGAGGTGTCCTTGAGTATTCTGCAAAACACACAGGTATTTTGCAAGATTTGCATATTGAAAGTATTTCTCTGTGTTTTAAAAGTGGAACGGAAGGCTGGCTAAGCATAACTATGACAGTGAGTTTAAATGCCTGACATATTTTCTATTCTTTTGCTCCCCTTTTTATACTGAATGGATTTTCCACTACAATAGACAATGGTTTCCATCGAATTTCAAGTCAAGCACTCTGAATCCAGAACAAATTGCGAGCACATTTTAGCAGCTCGTTGTTTACTTTGGTAGACAGCTGTCTAGGTTACAGACACAAAAGAGAAAGAAAGAAAAGAATTGCCTAAAGCTTTTTTTTTCTGGCTCTTTTGGGTCAAAGTGGTAGTTACAGTCGATGAATCAGAACAGCCCGTCTAGGGCCAAGTGAAAATGACATGTCAAAAGAAATGATGTGACGTGATGATGGATGGGTCTTCCTCCCTGTGCTACCGCCACCGGCCTACTCCGTCTCCTCTCCACACCTCCATATTACCCTCTCTAGACTGCCAATAGAGGAAAGGAGGCGAGAAAAAAACGAATAAAAAGAAGCTCATTTTAGGTCTGGATTTTTGCTCGCCAGCTCCCATGTTTCCTGCTCCCGTATGATTTGTTAAAGGCATCGAATTAGACTGGAATAGTGTCTGTGGCACACATCATCAGCAAGGGGCTATTGTTAGCGAAATTTTGATTTGCATTCAATTTATACAGGCCGATGTCCCCTGAGATAGCTCTGATTGTGAGGCAGTCGCACAGGACCTGGTCTCGTAGATGCATTCAAATTGGCCCATAACGGCCCATGCAGAGCCATGTAACTAGAGCAGGCCTTCCTTTGGCTCTAAATTGATATGTCCATCAGGGGAAAAACGCCTAGTCTTGGATGTTTATGTTAACTGTAAATAGATGAACTGGCCAATTCCACTTCTTGGTTAATCCACAACCTGGCACTTCACGCTGCCCGGTTTGCAGAGAGGTTTGTTCTGGTTGCATCAGTTTTCAGCAGCTCCTACGGTGTTCCTTAACGATAATGCTTTAAAAAGGATTTTGAAAATTGGGCAGAACCGATACTGACATTTGTCGGCTGTAAATTTAGAGCATCTGTCTGTGTATCCCATCACATTGTTCTGTATTCTTTCACAATTTTTTTTTCAGTGTTCTGTTCAGTAAAATCGTGTGTATATTTGGCACAAAGGGCCTGCTATTGCTCCCAATAGGAAACCTTTCTTAAGCCTTTCACTTCAGCCTGCTTTTGAGAGCCTATTGTTCTGATACTATTTGGAGGCAGTGGCAGTCTGGCAGCTTTTATATGCAGGTAAAGATGAGAGAGATTAACTTTTAATTATGGCACTGTTTATGACCCCGGCAAACTCTTTTCGGCATGTACGTGAACCCTTCACATACTCCTCCCCAACACCTACCCCTTCTCTCGCTCAAGTACACACACTGACACATCCAGACACACTCTCCCATTCCGTCTTCCCAGCCCAATCTCTCACATGCTTCCTTTCTCTGATAGTTCCAAAAGATTGTGCTTCGGAAGATCATATGAACGCTAACAGGACACGATGGTGTCTGGCATTCCCAGCCATAGCTGGCCTGCTGTGCTAATGAAGCCTCTGCACACATTTCAGGAGTTCTAGTCATCTATTTCTTCTCTTTTCTCATCTAAAGTGCAGTCACGCTCCCAGGGATGGAGGAGTCAGATATGCTAGGATTGAGTGAAAGATACAGACTGGGATATATATAGAGTGAGTGTGCCTCTAGTGTTACAGCAGACATCCAGCTGACTCTCTGTTCAGTTGTGTAATATCTGTATCTCTCTATATCTTTCTATCTATGCATATATACATACACATATACAGTGGCTATATAGAGACAATATAGATCACCAGAGAATACTCATGGCATAATGAAATGCACATCTTTAAAACATCCAGCATCTTCAAAATAGCACCACAATGCCTCAGCTAAAAACACGCAGACACAGCAGTCTCCCCAAAATAGCCCTTCTCAGTGTGCTGCTAGTACAATGGAGGCTTTGTTCACTGCGGCTCGTGTGGAACAGAGGGCCAGTGTCTTGTGCCCCCCCCCCCTTTTATGTGCAGTCTGGCACGGCTAGTACGGTCTGTAAAGTTGAGGGCAGGAGAGAGCTACTTCTGCTCTGTAGGATCATCTCTACAGTTCCACTGGACTCAACATGTCTACAGAGGATTTGTTCTAGACAGTCTACGTGTTCAGTACTTTTCCTTGATCGTATCCTCCATATCACCTGGCATGAGCACAAGCATATCCAGTCACACCAGGGCAGGAAACAGGAACTGACTTCAATCAGATCCAAGAGAAAAGCTGCATTCACTATTGAAACATACTGCTTGCTTGGTTTCGCTTTCACGTCAAAATAAGTGCAGATTATTGTTTGGTATTGTTTCTGAACTAGAGATATTGACCGTAGTGTAGTTAAGCTGCATTCTGTTGTCTGTGTTGTGTGATTGTTATCTATCAGTGTATGACGGTCAGGTCTGCGCAGCACAATTGCTCAGCGCTTTGCATAGTGAAAAAACGAACACACAGGGCCTGATGTATAAGCTTTGTACGCGGTTTTAGGCATAATTATGCGGCGTACTGGGCAAAAACTCTGGCACGTTAAAAGCTGTAAAAGCCTAAATGCGCAATTCAAGCACCGTGCATGCTGCAAACATGCAAAGTGCACTTCTTGTCCACATACTTATTCATTTGAGGGAGAAGCGCATAAAAACTGGGGCATCGGTGCAATTACAGGGTAAAGAAATGGAAAGTAAGGATGATTACCGACTCCATTCAAAGGACTAAACTTCAATTTGCAGTGACCAGGTTTGCATGATTTTTCCTGGCTCTCAAAAGCAGGTTACATTAGCAAAATGGCTTGGGCTACTTTTGGAAAAAAAAAAAAAAATATATATATATATATATATATATATATATATATATATATATATATATATTTATAACAAAATGCATAATATGGCAAGACTTTTTTTTTTAAATCTTGGTGAAAAGAGCTATTTATTTTGTGAAAACGTCATTTAATACTGCTTGTTAATTGTGATTTTTTTGTCACATAGATTTGGCAACCCTGGACAGAGCGCGTACATCCAGAAAACCTTCATCAATTTTCCTCACAATAGAAAAGAAATCAACACATTAAACAGGACTTTTGTGATGCTACCAATTCTCCGAGCGCTGTAGAAGCTGCGAACTACAAAAACGGATTACTGTTTAATTGCACACTTTTATACAAACTAGCTTATTTTGTACACAGCAGCCTTTTCATTAAAACCAATTAGTAATGAAATAGCATTTTAGATGTATTAATTCCCATCACTAGTTGTGGCATGAAAGTTTTCATTTAATAAGAAAGGTAATACTTTGCAATAACAGTACATGAATAATCATGCACTAATACCTGAAGAAATACTTACCTATATTTGAACTAATGATGAGTTAAGGCTTGTGCTAATCACAAACTAATGAAGAGCTAACGTTAAGTACGACGCGAGTCTTATGAATTCATGTGTGGATAGCGCCCACCTTGGTATGACCGTGTTAGTACTGGTTTGTTAATTAATGTAGAAATGAACATGTAGAGGTAAACTAAAGCGAACATGCTCGATGAGAAATAACATGAATGAATTAAACATGCATCATTTCAAATTCTTTATATAATTCGGCATATGCAGCTCCATCAACAAACATCATTGGATGGCGGTGAGATGAAATGATTGGTGTTTATTATTAACGCGTCTTTCTACATTCGATCGGGCGGATCAGTGTAAATTATGAAAGCGCCATCCAGTGATGTTTGTGTACGCAGATGCACATGGAAAATTATATAAACAATTTGAAATGGTGCCTGTTTAATTCATTTTTTTTGTTTCTTATAGAGCGTGATTGATTTACCCCAACATGTTTGATGACAAATCATTTGTAGAGCTGTAACAACTAATCGATATAATCGATAATAATCGAGTATGAAAATCATTATCGATTAGTCGGTCTGCACACGGCACGGGGCATGTTTACTCACTACGTTACATCTGTTCTGAAAACACGCCTGGGAGAGTAAATACTAAAGATGTGTCCCAAATGAAGTACTGTACACTTACACTATGCACCATGTACTCTACCGTCTAGTGTGTGAATTTTAGAAAGGTCATATCATCTCAAATGGAACACTAGCGGGTTTTTACTAACCGGAAGTATAAACTGTTTCCTAGTCGATGGCGCACAATGCGATGCCACTAGCTTTAGCAGATACCCAGAGTCACCGACAATGACTTTCTTCAGTTTACCGTTTCTCAGCGTTACCTTTTATAAAAAGTAATGCATAAATGCTATTATATAATACAAATTTATATATTAGTTTATATTATATATAAGTATTTCTGCATTATTTTTTATGGATGCACAAAAAGCACTGAATTAAACTACGGTCCTAAATGAATAATGTATATTCTGGTGTGTGTCTGTGTGTATTGGGTTCTTTTCAGTCGTATATAATTGGACAGTTGTGTAAAGTTTTAGTCTGAAGTGTATATTTGTAACGCTCCGTTTGTGGATTATATTTTAAATAAACAAAAAATGGGTTCTGAAAGTTTGCCCCACCCACCCGATTAATCGAAGAAATAATCGACCAACTAATCGATTATGCAAATAATCATTAGTTGCAGCCCTAATTATTTGACATTTTGCTTAATTGATAGCTAAATTAATTAAACGCATGATTATTCATGTACTGTTATTGTAAAGTATTACCATAAGAACCGAGCGTTCTGACAGCTCTTTGGTTGACATTTCACAGTGGATTTTAAACGGCAGTTTACGTTTTTGGCAGAGTGCAGGTAATGGGAGGTCCCAGACGCAGTGATGTACTACAGCCTAAGTAAGCTAAATGTTAATTTCAGACACACCGCGACGCGTTTTGCAGCCATGTCAAGTCGGGATTTGCACTGCGCCTCCTGACGAACATGCACCTGGCTCATACAGACAAATAGCTCTTGACTCTTGCGCTCTCGCCATGGTCTCTTTGGCATGCTGAGATCTTTCCTCAATGATATTTAGTGCCTCTACGCTGCTCCATCAGCAACGTTTCTTCTAGTCCCGTCAGCATGTACACAGCAGTCACCTAATGCATTACGCAATTAATGCAATAAAATGTTAGACAATGCTATTATTGTGTCTTATGCCCGCATTGCAAGCCTTGTTCACTGAATTGCTGCATGTAGGACACAGTATGGACTAAGATATGCCACGTATATTCATCTGACGACTGATGCTGGAAGGGAAGTGTGTAACCATGGTGATGGTTCAGCACTTCAGCACTACAGCTAGCTGAGGCCACTCTCAGATAAGGTACTTTTGGGGAACAATCTTTGACGAGCCTGGCTTCACGTAGACAGAGAAAAGTATCTCGCGCACATATGTCTGAAAGGTATAGAGAATATGATAAGAGTCTTAGAGTCCAGAAATGGGTGAATCGATCATTCTCGTGCATAAATTCACTGACATTTACAGAGATCTAATAGGCTGTGATGTGACACAAAGACCCATGGCTCTTTCCTCATCCCTCAATGGTAAATGGTAAATGGCACACTTGTATAGATAACGCTTTTATCCAAAGCGCTTTACACTGTGTCTCATTCACCCACTCACACACCAATGGTAGCAGAGCTGCCATGCAACTGGCCATTGGGAGCAACTTGGGGTTCATTGTCTTGCCCAATGACACTTCGGCATGTGGAGTCACCTGAGCCGAGAATCGAACCGCCAACCCTACGATTAGTGGACAACCCCACTCTACCAACTGTTTCTAAATTTCTAAATTTCTTGTCTCTAAGTGTGGCTTTGTGTGCTTACGCTTTGTTGTACGTTTGCCTTTTTTTTCCCTCCATCTCCTTCAACAACTTTGAACCATCTCCCCGTGAGACAGAAAAGGCAGAGCCGTCTGTTAAAAAAAAAAAAAGAAACGAAGAGTTTTCACTGGGGGAATTCCAGAGCAATGCCAGCTATAAACATCAAAATTCATTGTATTGAGAAGCTTGAGAGGAATGTTTGTCTTGGCTGCCTGGTTTACTCTTTCTGTATCTCGCAAACACGCACGCGCACATGCATACAATTCCAGCCTGTTTTCTGTTGAGTCAGAGGAAAGCCATCTGCCACACCGCGATAATGGGTCACAAGGGAAACAGGGTCTGGTAAGAGCGATGATGAATTAAAAACTGAGAAAACGGGTAACGCTTGGCTAGACCTAAGTCTTGCCATGTTCCTGTCAACAGCATCGCTCATGTCAAGTGGCACACCTAACAGTTTAATATGTGTTTTTGTCCTGTACATCAACTGCCAACTGTAGAATATGTTTAGAAAGGTAAAATTGTATTTATAATAAGCAAAGCTCAATTTCTGTAATGACAACTGCACACGAGGAACACTGCAGGATATTGTCGCTGGAGATTTAAACGTTGCGTTATCATGGGGATTACAGAAAATAAAATGCTAGGGATAAGCAGCACGGGAAGATAGAAAGCTCTGAGACAGGGCTCAGAGCAGAGAATTATTGGGCCATGCATGTCTAAGGGAGCATGCTGTTCCTTGAATAAGGCTGTGGTCTTTCAATATTTAATATAGATCAGTGTGGCCCCACATAGAATTGCAGGAAAACAGTTCTACTCTCCAAGATCGTGGAGAGAATGAATGATCATTCATTCTGTCTGTCAAGTGTGTAAGGGTCTGTAAAGTAGGACGGAATTCAGGACCGTGACCCATTCAATTCTACAATGAACGAGGGAGTAACAGGCTCTCGGACAGTTCTCCGGCCGATTAGGTCTTAGGAGCCCATGGAATTTAATGTTATGAATTCAGGTTTTGCCCGACACGACCGTCTAGTGTTTAGTGTTCGTGTAGTGTTTTGTCAGTTGTTTTTTTTTTTTGTTTGTTTGTTTTTTTAAATCAATTAAAAATGCTCAAAATAATCCCTATTCAATTTATCACGTCAACAATTACATTACATTTCCATTTGCAACGTTCGGCATTGCGCAACAAAATTTGCTTTTTAAAAGCCTTGGCAGATGAACCGATGGAGCCGTGTCTGGGTCAGGAGGGATAATGGAATGGAGGGAAGGTTCCAGACGAGAGCAAAGGCTTGATGACTGAGTCTTTTCCATTAACTCTGGGTGCAGTGCAGGGTTAGCTTGTGAATCTGGGTTAACGCTCATTCTTAATCTTGCCTGTGTAACGTAGGGTTCACTAGTCCGTCACTTTCACTTCCCCATCAAGTCTCAGTTTAAGAAGACAAACTTCCCAAACAGTCTTAGTGGTCATTTCTTACGTAAATCTCCATTTTTAGCTATTACATCTTACTTGTCAACGTTACATCGTCTTAAGTAGTTGGATGAACTCGAGGAGGTGTCTTTATTACAGGATAAAGTCAGTTACACGACGTGTTCCTTCTTTCAGCTCTGGTGTGAGTGAGTGAATGAACTGGAACAAATGGGGCTCTAAGATAGTTACAAGTGACCCATAAAAAGAATTTAACAGCAGAGAAAAGAGACACAGTTTGATGATCATCTTAGGTATTTAATCCTTATTACGGTTTTTAACAGTACTCTAAATTCACAGCATAACCTACTATGAAAGCGCCTGAGCTAAATCGTACTTTCTTATTTATACTGGCTTTCTGTCAAATCGCTGTCCATGCATAATTTATTAGTGATCTCGCATAACTCCTATAAAGTTCCACTGATTGAATGCCACAGCACAGTTGTATTGATCCGAGTTAGTGTTGCCCCCTGAGTGGGCAGGGAGAATATACACACAGGTTTTGAGACATAAATAAGTTGTAGTCAATTAAGGTTTAACAACCGTCCTGCACCGATACCTAGTCAATACATGATTAGTTTATAGCTGAAAACTGGATGTTTTTTTTTGCTGTTGTTTTTTTTTTTTTTCCAGTCTTCATCTATCCAGTTTGGTTGAGTCTGTGCCCACTGTAGTCTCAGAGTCTTGGTGTGGCGTGGAACTCAATGTGGTCTTCTGCTGTTCTAGTCCCGCCACCTCAAGGTTCTCAAGGCTCAAGATGCTGTGTATGGTGAGATGCTTTTCTGCTCACCACAGTTCTGAAGAGCGGTTATATGAGTCAGTGTAGACTTTTGTGTCAGCTCGAAGCAGTCTGGCCGTTCTCCTCTGGTTTCTCTCATCAGCAAAGCGTCTCATGCTGCTCACTGGATTTTTCTTATTTTTCACACCATACTGTGTAAACACTAGAGACTGCTGTGTGAACATTCCAGGAGATCAGCAGTTTCTGAAATACTCCAACAGCTCTTTTGGCCATGGTCAATGTCAGTGAGATCATATTTTCCCCACTCTGAGGTTTGCTGTGAATGTTAACTGACCTGAAGCTTTTGACCGGTATGATTTTATGCATTTTGTACTGCTGCCCCTTATGATTGCCTGATAATTGGCAGATAATTGCATGAATGAGCAGGGGTACAGGTGTTCCAATTAAACGGACCTCTGTGTGTGTGTGTGTGTGTGTGTGTGTGTGAGAGAGAGGGAGAGAGAGAGAGAGAGAGAGAGAGAATATATGTATATTTAGATTATTTTAGCTTCATTCTTAATTTTTACACTAAATACAACATAGACAAAAATATTTAACATCTGAGCAGATAAGATGATAAAAAAAACCCATTCATGGAAAACAGTGGACAACACAATAGCCTCCAATTTGAGATTAGAAGAGAATTCCTTTTTCTTTTCTTTCTTTTTTCAAATGCTTACAGATAAAGAATGAACTCATTGAATAGCCCAAGCGAACTAGAAATCAATTAGAAAACAGCTTGGTTAAAAATCTTAGAAATGAGAAATGAGATAAGAAACAGAGCAGTAGGACTACTAGAAGATCTTGATTGTCTTTTCTCATAGATTCCTATACGATTCTGTATATGATAACATGTCATTGCACTCCATTTGATTTAATACATAAAAAAAAGTCAACATAGACAAAAATGATGTCGTATCTCCAAATAATTCACTCGAGTCCTGTAAATCTGAGCATAACTGTTGATGTGAAATGCTGTTCTGTGTGTTGACTGTAATAACATATTTCTGTCGCGGGAGTCTCCAAATATGAAAATCCCCCATAATTATGTACTGGCTCTTTAATTTCTGGAATTAAATATATTTAATATGGACGTTACTAAGGATTACACTCAGGCAACGCATCCAGTAATAAACTGAGAAAGCATAAACACGCCTGTGTGTCTCCTTTCGTTTCCGTTTATTTTTATTTTGTTTAAATGCCACATAAAATTATTCCTGCAAAGAATGTGTTTCTTTTATCTAGGACTTGTGTAGCCAGATGCAGGAGGAGGTTTTGTCCTTTGTGGGTTTTCAAATCAAACACTCAGAGTGCTGCTTCTGAGTCTGTTATTGGTCTGGCTAAGATGTTTGCTCTGCGTTGATTTCTCTAGCCTGCAGGCCTTTCTCCTGGTGAGAATCAGACTCCTGCACTGCTCCTGGCTCCAGGGTTGAGGTGGGGCCAAACACCCATCAACCAGTCCACGCCATGGGACACGGACGAGCCTCCAGTCAAACAGCACCGAGAGAACGACACCGCGGGTATGCTGCCCTCTTTCACCTTTCTGATCGTCAGTCCTGAATGCCACTTGAAAGCAAAGTTATCCCGTTCAAAATTTTGCAACACGTATCTGCTAAAAAAAAAAAAAAAATAGTAAACCATGGATATGATCATGTTGAAATAGTCTGATCAGCTTTATTATCATTATACATGACAATATAGTCCATTGCAGTCGATGGCGATCTGATTCTATATACACACATTGACCAGATTTAAGATTTAAAAATAAGCGTGTCATGTATAAGGAGTGTATAAGGGGTTAAGCCTTGAATGTTTCTGACATCCTCCTGCAGAAATGAACTCGCACTCGCTGCTTTAGAGCTGCCAATTTTCTCCCATTACTCTGGCAGCCTTCTAATGTTAGCATGCTAAATCATTCACAAGGCGGCAAAAGAGGACTTTAACTCTACAAGTGAGTAACCAAACGGGGACGCATGGAACGCTGAGATTCGTTGTGATATTAGCACAGCTGAAGTGTTTTTACACAGTAAAAGACAATAATAAAAAATTGAAAAGAGCCAGTTATCATTCAGACGGCGTAGACCCACACTAATTCAAACAAGGCTTTAATGAGGACGACGTGTTGCTTCGGCTGGGCAAACCTGCCTGTGGAGGGAGTCGTTATTTTTGACCTTGGTGATTGGACGTGGTGATCGGCCCTCTCTGTTTGTGACCCCCTCATGCCATGGTGTGAGTGAGGGACTCCCAGAGGGAGGCAGTGTTCCCATTAGGCTCCTCTCACACTCCCAGCACCCTGCCTGAGCTCTATTAGCTCTGAAACCAGCTCCACGTAATTGACGTGAACTACATGGATCCTGCTAACAGCTCAGCTGGAATTAATGAACTGGCCACAAAGAAATGCTCAGGAAGTTCTTTTCCCCCTTAAACTTTTCTTCTGACTTTATTATTTTCTTTTTTAAGTACGTTCTTGGATTTCAATTAGATACATTTAAAAAGACTTTAAGAGGGCAAAGAATCATATATGAAACGGTTGATATTTCATCATCATGTATTTTAATTCCGGGACACAAGAGAGCAATCAAGTCCAGGATCCATTTCATGTTAATACAATCACTTTTCCTTTGAAAAAACCTTTCATTAACTCTGCAGCTGAAGACTGCAAAAATATGAGCATGTTGGGCAGCGCTAATGAGTGCAGGCTTGTGAATGTAATTACAGTGCCAAAATGTACAGGGACGCTTTAATATCTTGGATAAAGAATGAAGTGGTGGGTGATCTAACTTATACATTTTCCGTAAAATGAGACACATCCAGCGCAACTGAATATTTTATCACGGTGCAGTTTGGGAAAGAGGCATCGTGTGCTTTCTGTTGTGATTAGCCTTAAGATTTTTACTGAATAATGCAGATAACATGCTCACCCAGGCTGCAGTAGATCATCTATTCCCATTACTATCTCTCCCTGTATCCACTCTACAGTGCAACGAGGGCTAGTGTCATGAATAATGTTTTTAAATCTTCCTTTCTCCCCTCCTGGTATAAAGTACCCCATAGGCCTTCTGTGCTATTTCCGTTCCTTTTCCAGAGGAGGAAGTGCACAGGTCCAGTGCGGCTGCATATTCATGAGATGAATCAGGCCTGTTGTGGATGTGTTCCCATGAGCCATTTCTCTGGTTGTGGTCCACAGACCTGTAGCACCTAGGACAAATGGACTGCAGTGGGCCTCATCAGCTCATATTATGCGCAGTATTTATATCTCAGGATATGAAGGAAACTTTCTGACACTGTATATAATTCATACATAGTGCTGAGATTCAGTGATACATGAATTAATTAGTGAATTCATTAGTTAATACAGTTCTCTGGGGAAGAGTCGGTCTCAGACCTTCGGAAATGAACGTGGTGTAGTAGGGAAAACGCTTATGCAAGATAAACGCATTGTTCTTTAAGGCCAGATTTACAAAATGATTTATTATGTGAGCAGTGTGTTATGAGTCATTTTTAACCGCGACACGTTCAAACACACAAACTGACAAACACAAAGTGTCATAAGCAGTCAAACAGTCGAGACCTTGGAATGAAAACATTCTGTTCAACGTTATAAATACGTTATTCACTTGCAAATTCAATTCCTGACAGTATCACAGCGATCCAGCAGTCCAAGAGACTAAAATGAGCTGTGCTGTCTGTGTAGGAGGTACGGCATGCTGTCTCTCCATCAACCACAGTGACACTAGCCAATCGTTGGTGTCTATAAGCTTATGCATGCGGAAAATGGGCAGATATTGCTTTTTTTTCCAAGTGTATGCCCATTATGCTGCCCTGTGACGCAGAGCAAGTTTTAAAAAAGATGCAGTTAGCTGGCTTCGCGTGTCTTAGAGGAAGCATGAAATAGGCTTCACCCTCCCTGGTTGGTAGCTGTCGTATGATAAGGGAGACCTGACTGGTGGGTGGGAATTGGCTATAACTAAATTAAGGGGAGAAAAGGTTTTTCACTAAAAGTGTATCATAAACATGCCATCAAACATTGAGCTTGTGCTATTTTTGCGCAGTCTAAGTATACATTTGTTTACTTTGTCTTAACATCCAAGATTTCCCTCTGGCAAAAAATGATACTTGAAGCAAATAATACACAGTAGATTGTAGCACTTCATTACTAGTGCTGCTACTGTTACTACTTCTACTACTACTACTACTACTACTACTACTACTACTACTACTACTACTAATAATAATAATAATAATAATAATATCTGTAATACTGCTGCTACTACTACTACTACTATTAATAATAATAATATATCTAATACTGCTACTACTACTACTACTAATAATAATAATAATAATATCTGTAATACTGCTGCTGCTACTACTACTACTATTAATAATAATAATATATCTAATACTGCTACTACTACTACTAATAATAATAATAATAATATCTGTAATACTGCTGTGCTACTACTACTACTATTGATGTGTATATCTGTGCTACGCGCTGGCACTGCTGGTAGTGGTGATGAGTGGTGTCGTGATTAGCAACGGCGACAACAACATGCTGCTGATGATGGTGATGTGTTAGCGACTTGCTGCTACTGCTGCTGGTGATGTGATGATCTTGATGTGGCAGCGCTGTAACGCTGCTGATGTGTCTGGTGGCACGCTACGTGATGATGATCGTGTTGTGGCACGCATGGCTGCTGCTGATGATGATGGTGATCTGGTGCCGGCTGCTGGTGCTGGTGATGATTGTGATTGTACGCTGCTGCTGCTGCTGCTGCTGCTGATGGTGATGATGTGTTGTATCTTGTTGTGAACGCTGCTGCTGCTGCTGCTGCTGCTGTTGATGATGATGATGGTGCGTGTTAGCAAGCGGGCAACAGCGCTGCTGCTGGGCGGGGTGGGGGCTGTGTGATGGTGGTGTGGTGGCTTGCTGCTGCTGGCACGCTGTGTTGAGTGTATCGTGATGCTGGCGTGCTGCTGCTGCTGTTGGTGGTGATGGTGTGTCTGGTCGCTGCTGCTGCTGTTGATGATGATGTCTTGTTGTTACGGCAACACTGCTGCTGCTGCTGCTGCCTGATGATGATGTTGTGTTGATGCTGGCAGCAGCTGCTGCTGCTGTGATGGTGATGATAGTGGTGGTGGTGGTGATGATGATGTGTTGGACGGCAACACTGCTGCTGCTTGCTGCTGCGCGCTGTTGATGAGTGATGATGATGATGTTGTTGGCGGCAACACTGCTGCTGATGAGTGGTGGTGGTGTCGTGACGACGGCAGCAGCTGCAACTGCTGCTGCTGCTGATGGTGATGATGGTGGTGATGATGGTGATCGTGATTGTGACAGCCGGCAGCAACTGCTGCTGCTGCTGCTGCTGGTGATGGTGATGTATCTGGTGGCATCGCAGCGGTGCTGGTGTCTTGTTGATTGCTTGACGGGGCAACTGCTGCTGCCCGCGCGGGGTGATGATGAGTGATGATGATGATGATGATGCTGACGGTAGCAGCAGCATGCTGCTGCTGCTGCTGCTGCTGCTGTGTGGTGATCGGTCGGTGGTGATGGTGATGGTGGCAACTGCTGCTGCTGTGGTAGTGGTGATGATGTCGTGATTATGACGGCGGCTGCTACTGCTGCTGCTGCTGATGATGATGATGATGATGATGTTGTTGTGGTGGCAACAACAGCTACTGCTGCTGGTATTGATGTATGATGATGTTGTGGTGCAGCAGCAGCACTCTGCTGCTGCTGCTGTTGAGTGATGATGTCTGGTGCTGCAACAGCTGCTGCTGATGATGAGGTGATGGTGTCTGCGGTGGCAGCAGCAACGCTGCTGCTGCTGGCTGCTGCTGCTGTTGATGATGATCTTGTGTGATTGGCGGCAACAACAACGCTGCTGCTGCTGCTGGTGAGTGGTGGTGATGATGATGGTGAGTGATGTATTGTTGTGGCGGCAACGCTGCTGCTGGTGATGAGTGATGGCGTGTGTGGTGGCCGCGGCGGCAGCAACTGCTGCTGCTGCTGGTGGTGGTGATGTGGTGATGATGATGGCTGTTGGTAGCAGCAGCAACGCTGCTGCTGCTGATGATGATGATGATGATGTTGTGGTGACAGCGGCTTGCTGCTGCTGCTGCTGCTGCTGCTGGTGTGGTGGTGGTGTGGG
Source organism: Ameiurus melas (assembly GCA_012411365.1). Classification (NCBI taxonomy): domain Eukaryota; kingdom Metazoa; phylum Chordata; class Actinopteri; order Siluriformes; family Ictaluridae; genus Ameiurus; species Ameiurus melas. Next base: position 1,597,586 of record CM022779.1, read on the forward strand.
TGGTGGTGGTGGTGATCTTGGTGCCGCGGCCGCTGCACTTGCTGCTGATGATGATGATCGTGGTGGCAACGACGGCAACGCTGCTGCTGCTGCTGGTGATGATGATGATGATGGTGATGATGATGTGGGGCTGCTGCTGCTGCTGCTGTCACTGGTGCTGTTACTTGAACAACAGCTGCTGCTGCTGCTGCTGGTGCTGCTGCTGCGTGCTGCTGGCTGCTGCTGCTGCTGCTGCTGCTGCTGCTGCTGCCTTAATTGTAACAGGCTGTAACAACTGCTGCTGGCCAACAACAACAACATTGTCAACAATTTGTAGCCAACAACTGGCGGTGCTTGGCAACAACAGTGGTTGTTGACAACTGCAGTGGCTGTGTCAGCGTTTGTAACAACAGCAACAGCAACTTGTGATGATGGACAGGGTGGTGGTGTCTGTGGGTGTGACAGCAACAACAACAACAATGGGGTTGTTGTTTTGTTGTTGGTGTAACAACTGGTGTACAGGAACATACGCACAGGTTGTGTGACAACAACAGCAGCAACAGGCAACAACTGCTGTGATTGTAAACATGCTGTAACAGGTGACAACATAGCCAGCACTGGTTCTGCTGTAACAGCAACAACAGCAACGCATGTGTTTGTGAAACAACAGCAACAACAACAGGCTAACAACAACTGCTGGCGCTAGGTTAACAACAACAACCGTCGTAACAGCGGTGCTGCAACTGCAACAGCAACAACTTGCCACAATAGGTGGTGGTGGTGTCTGTTGGGTGTGACGCTGGCAACAACAGCAACAACAACAGCAACAGCTGCTGCTGATGATGATGGTGATGATGATCAGTGTTAACGGCGGCAACGCTGCTGCTGCTGCCGCTGCTGGTGGTGATGGTGTTGTGATTAGCGACAGCAGCAACAACAACTGTTGATGATGATGATGATGGGGGGGGCAACGCGGCGTTGTGGGTCTCTGGTGCTGGCAACAACGTAATTGATTATTGATGGTGGTGATGGTGGTGATGTGGTGATGATGATCTGTTGATTGTGGCGGCGCTGCTGCTGCTGCTGCTGTTGGTGGTGGTGATGATGATGATGATGGTGATGATGATGGTGATGATGTGTCTGACGCGTGCTGCTGCTGCTGTTGCTGCTGATGATGATGATGATGCTGGTGCTGCTGCTGCTGCTGTCACTGCTGCTGTTTGTGTGCTGGCGCTGCTGTTGCTGCTGCTGCTGCTGTCTGCTGGTGGTGTCATCATCATGCGCTGCTGCTGCTGTGGCTGTGATGATGATGGTGTCTCTGGTGCGCTTGGCTACTACTGCTGCTGCTGGTGGTGATGATGATGGTGATGGGCTGCGGTGCTGCTACTACTATTAATGATGATGATGATGATGTCTCTAATGCTGGGGTGCTACTCCCGCTGCTGCTGCTAGTGATAATAATGATGTGTATCTCTGATGTACTGCTACTACTACTACTAATAATAATAATAATAATAATATCTCTAATACTGCTACTACTACTACTACTACTACTAATAATAATAATAATATCTCTAATACTGCTACTACTACTACTACTAATAATAATAATAATAATAATATCTCTAATACTGCAGCTACTACTACATTACTACAATACTATTTCTACTACTGTTACTTCTACTACTACTACTACTACACTATTATATCTACTACATCTACTACTGCTACTACAGTAGTACTATAAATAACAACCAAATTAAAATATAGTATGATTCAATTAGCTGAGCATAATTATTAAAACTTAAAACAATGATTTTAAAATCTGAAATAGATTAAGATGGTTGTGATAAAGCATGGTATGTAAACTGTAAGTAATCCTCTCCCGTGGCATTTATTTCCTCCTTCATCAGGGCCTCCATGGGTTCCTCCGGTGGTTGCAGTGAGTCAGCCGGCTCTCTTAGCTCACTCATACACGCTGCCTCAACCTCCTGCCTACAGCCAGGGAGCTTCTGTCCAGTCGCCGGTCATTGGCGTAACCCCTGCCATCCAGACCTCAGTTCCCCCGCACCACCCGCTCATGAGTGCACACTTCCAGGTTCCTCCGCACTCGTCTCAGCCACCCGGTAGCCTCGTGCTCAGCCTGCAGAACCAGTCGCCTTACAGCACCAACCAGCCACGCATCACCCCTTCGCCTATGCCAGCTGGAGGACACAGCGTAGTGGGCAACGGGCACCTGACTCACCCACTCATGCAGCTGCCTGCTCTGCCTTCTGCCGCACTGCCACTGACCAACGGGCAGCCTTCGCCCGCCTCAGCCAATCAGGAGGGCCTAAATGGGCTTCAGATGCTACGTACAGTGGGCATGGGGAAGTACGAGTTCACAGATCCTGGGCATCCTAAAGGTAAGGGAGCAAAGCCATGGGAAAGCACTCCTTTTAAAAATAACAAACTTGCCCTGGGTTGTCATGTATTATCTCTTCCAGGAAATTGCATTTGATGTTGGCAATGAAAGATGCTACAAACCTGCTGCTGGGAGGTTGTTAAAATAAACCCCAGGACCAGCTAAATCAAAGCGCTTCCCAGGTTGTGGGTTTCAGCAGTAACAAATGTCACTTGGCTGTGTTGCTTTCCCCGAGAACGTCGTGCCTTCTGAGAGTCGTGTTCTGTGGAGACTTAACTGGTTTCATGGTAATAAATTGTTGTTTGCACAAGATAACCTTGGACTAGGCCCTGTCAGCCCGAAACAGATGTTCGGTATTCCCTGAGCAATTTTTGCATTTAATGAACCTTTTAATCTAGGTTTGAATTGGCTTTAAACCTCATTTGATTTTTTTTTTGTGAGCTTTATAAAACGTGAGCAATTTACTTACCACACTGATCCAGCTTTGTCTATTAATCTACCGAAATTAGAGATAGTTCTGAAGTTCAAGTAGTCATGCATAGCTCGTTGAAAAGGCACGCAAGCTCTTTATGTAGAGGGCTTTTCCTGTTTATGTTCCGCTATTTGTTTCATTGAACTGTTTATTATCAGTGCTTTTCCAAATACCATCATGCCATGATACCACATCTGAATAATAATTCACTCTTTGTCTTTTGACTTTGTTTATCAGTGACAGTTATGGTCACTGGTGTTGTAATGAGAAGTAACATCGAATATTTTCTGGGAACGTGATGCAGGAGGGTTGGTCAACGATCTGGACACGAAGCCAGCATTGTCAAACTGAGCGCTTGAAAACGCTGTAGCGGAGATGTTCGGAGGGAAAAATGACCGTAGTTGAGTGACACTCGTTTTTTAAGCGCGAACCAGTGTGAGTTCTGTAGCAGAGCCTCACTCGCAGACGTCTTGCAAGGTATCTCGCAATCATATACGTTTCTGTAAATGATTTACTCGAAGGCAGCCCATCGAGAAAAGAGCTTTCATAGACTTTCATAGATGTTTCATTTTTAGTTACCCTGTCCGGTTGTGATTAGTGAATCGACAGCAGTGCTGAAAGATAATTAGACAGAGACGCATGCGTTTATTCTAGACTTTGAGTTCATAACAAAATGTCTCATCTGTTCAGAGTCCATGGCTTTAGTCAAAAGTGGCAACGTGAGGCACCACTACAAACAAACTACCACTTCAAACCACGGTGTCTTATTTACAGCCAAGAACTAATCTATCCATCCACTTTCTGTACTGCTTTATCCTTTTTCTTTATAGTTGCTTGTCTGGGTTGGAAATTTTACTGAAGCTCGGACAACCAAAATCTTAGAGTGTGCCACACTTTCATTTAGAAAAAAAAAAAAAAAAACCTCCATTCAAGTCTCTTTTCCTACTGGTCTCTCTGAACTTCTGAGAGAGGTTGTGAGTGCTGTGGGGGTTTTCGAGCCTTGTCCCCCATCGAGAGAGGCTTCATAAATCAGCACACACTCGTGCGGGTGTGAGAAGTGCTCCTCTTTTCTGTCTTATTTTACCACGTCATGGCTAAGTGTGACGTACCGGAAAGGTTAGCGCTGATAGAGCGAGGTGGCACGGCAATACGTGAAGCCCTGCCTGTCCTTGACTCTGGGGTTGAATTTGAGAAGGGCAGGTCCTCCTCAGATGACACCTTGACAAGGATCATATGGTCAAAAGGATCAAAGGTGCACATATCATGCACCATATGCGCACCTTTCAAACTGGCCTTCATCTGTGTGGTATTTTACCTCAGCTACAGCTCTTTCTGAACATAAGGAGGGATTCTGGATTTTCACAGCTTCCTCTGTGTGTGTGTGTGTGTGTGTGTGTGTGTGTGTGTGTGTTTTACTGTTGTTTGACCTTCACAGTCCGGAGGCATATGTCAGTTATAATGTTCTTTAAAATAAAAGGAGAAACGCTCACAGGCATGAGTACATAGTTGATTTGCCCTGTGGCTTTTAAGCGAGCAATTTATCACCTGCCCACACGAACAGCTGAGTGAGAACGAGGACGAGCTAGGAACTGCCGGCGACTGTGTTGATTTGTGTGCGCGTCTCCACGTGTGTATTTAAAGGCATTCTGGGCCATGAATCACAGCCACCTTTCAAGCACTGCCTTCTTTTCTTTTTTTTTTTCCCCTTGTAGTAGAGGAATGCTGGGATGCCTGACTTTGAAGCAGCACTATCAGAGGAGCAGTTGCTCCACACGTGGTGCTTCCGAGCTCGCAAGCTGTCACCTCGTTGCAAGTTGGGTCAGAGTATGTGGAAGGATGAAGGTGTATTGTGTGGTGTTGACACTGAAACAGGTACACAGGCTTTCTAGCCGGTTTCTGCATCAGCAGGACAGAACAGCCTCTGGCCATACAGTGAGTAAACCATACCTTCCCAGCAGTGTGAGGGTTATATAGAGCAAAAAGATGGCCATAGATCACGTCTTCTATACGCTGTCTTGCTGTTCGCCTTGTAAACGGATGTTAATAAGGAGAAACTGAGGAACGGTATCATTTGACAGCACGACAGGGGTAAGGATGTGATGGATGGTACGATGTTACCGTTTTCAAGTGGAGCGACTCTTAGCGAGTGTTCACTTTACTGTGTCTCTGAAATCCACCACATCAGACGCCAGCACTTGTGAAAAGGTCCCCCATCGACTGCCAAGATGCAATTTTTTGGGATTATTGTTTCCTTGCTTATCGCAGTGGAAGTATGGAAATGGAAAATGAGATGCCGCCATGCACCTAGGTATATTCAGAAGAGCCAGCAGTTTCAGGATCTATCGTTTCATCGTTTCTTCACTTTGGAGTTATTTTGTAGCTGAAGCTTGTGGCTTAGTCCGGGTCCTGGTTTCTGCGTACTAACCCCCGGGTGGTCCAGACCAGTGTTTCCGAACCGGGGTGCCGCGGCACACTGGGGTGTCCCGTCTGATGAGCGCAGAGATGCCGTGTAAAAATCCTTCAAACATTTCTAAAATGCTAAAATGTGTCTAAAACCTTTCATATAATATGGTACATATCTGATGTCTGAATGTCACGGTTCTCCCGGAGTAACAGCGCGAGCTGAGTGCTGCTGCGCATGCGTGGACTTCTTTCGGGGTGACGTCATGTCTTCGCCCCGTCGCGTCAGATGTGCGTACACGGAAGTGCACGTAACGTATGCGTGTGCTTTATCCTAATAATTATCGTGTGACGATGCGTGTGTAGTGCAAAAGTATGTGGACAGATGTTTTATTTTTTATTTTTTTAAAGCTTCAGATGCTTCTGGACCGTCAACTACTTCCTCATGTAGCTAACGCTGTCTAGCATTAGCGTTTGTGTAGGGTGCCACAAAGTTTTGAAAACTTTCAAAGGGCGCCGTGAGTGAAAAAAGGTTTGGAAACGCTGGTCTAGACAGCTCAATTAGAACACTAATCAGCTTGGACAGGCAGTTAGGAGCGTGATCGAGAGGCCACCTCATGAGTGTTGCTCTCAGACTGAGAGTTAGAGCTCCTAATGTTGTCACCTACACTTCCACACAACCGTCCACACCTCCCCCCTCAAACATACGAACGTACAGGCATCCACTTTACGTTTCACGAAAAACGTCACGTTCGAAGAGCTAATGCAAAATTTTAATCCAAAGCGGGACGAGATGAGGATCATGGTTGACTTGATGTCGAAATTGTATTTCTGCTAGCAATATAGTTATCATTAGTAAGTACGGGATGAAATATTATCATCAGAGATTAGCGATGAGTAGTGTTTTACACATAAATGTACATTTACATATAAATTAAAGTTTTTCAACTGGAATGATGTGAAATTGGTAAATATTTTGTTTCGTGCCAGCATGCCCTACGCCCGTGTGGTGCTTTGAATGGGTCGCCGCCTGCGCCTCTAACCTGGTGACACAAAAGCAGAACGGTAGGCATACACTCGAACTGAATAGGTACATGATTTATCGCTATTCATGGAAGCTGGATACTTTCTCTCACTCACTTTTTCAGAATTTTTTATTTATTTTTTTCTGAAATTGCTTTACGGACAGCGGTTTCTGCCACATTGTCATTCAAATGCTGAAAAAACTTGACTCAAAACATCCCGTGAGACACAGTTGATAACATTGATTCAAATTCCCAGCATTTGAATACCAGATATTTGCATTACTGTATACATCATTGTGAAGAAGAGTCCCCGAAAAGTACGAGGTATATGACCGGCTGCTGAATTAGTCGAGGCTGTGATGTTGAAGCGGATGCCTCCATTTTGTGATTAGTTCACAGGCTTCCCTGGATCTTGAGGAAAGCTTTATGCATGTGATCACCACAGTAAAGCAGATTAATCATGAACTCTCCAGCCCACTCGATGCCTGTGTAAAAATAAAACGCATTTCTGTCAAACGGTTGCTTTTCGGAGTGTTTTATTGTTCTGTGTGCTGACAAAATTCCGAGGAATGTACTGAAGACCGCTCGGTAACGCTTTCTTATCAAGCCGCAATTTATAAATCATTATAACCGTGCTTATCATTTATTGTAAGTTGATAATGTAAGCATTTAAAAAAAAAAAAAAATCTCTAATAACGCCAGTAATTCCTTTGTGACTTATGATCATGCTGTACCAAACGCATCGCTTAGCATTATAATGCCATGTGGTGTACTGTACAATGTTTATAACCGATCATTCATCGTTATACGGCAACATATTGTAATATTATTTTAAGATTTTTATAAAAACACAATAAGGTTGTAAAGTACACTACGTGGTATTATAATGAATAGTAACACTTTCATTAGAACATGATTGAGTTATTCAGGAATTACATATAGCGCATTATTACAGCTTTTATTAGCATTTATAAAATACTTACAGAAATTATACTCAATCTATCTATATCTATATCTATCTATCTATCTATCTATAATATATAATATAATATATATATATATATATATATATATATATATATATATAGAGAGAGAGAGAGAGAGAGAGAAAGAGAGAGAGAGAGAGAGAGAGAGAGAGAGAGAAGTCTAAGCACAGTTATAATGATTTATGAATTTGGGCTGCATAGAAAGTGTTACTGACATGTCTTCGCCATTTTACTGAGAAAGATGTTTTGCCGAATGAGTTAAAGATGCATTTCAAAATATTTTTGCGTCAGCACCGTAGTTAAAGCTAATTTTCAGCTCTAATCTCATTGCGGCCACGGCGTAGTGTGTGTTCCCCAGCTTTTGTCGTTTTGTTGGATAACATGGTTTAAGAGAGAGGAAAAAAAGTGAGGAAAAATAATTTTGGTACACAAAGTGCAGTATTAAACTTAGTTAGACTATATTGTTCATAAATATTTTGTTTTACTAGCAGGCCACATTTAATATAAAGAGTACACCTGTGAGAGAGAAAGAAAGAAATTCGGGAAACTGCATTTACTGTAAACATTCACAGAGCAATCAGGTAATTATTGTGGGTTGCACATCTCACTTATGAAGAAAGACACACCATCAACCTAGGCTGTGTCACACCGCAGTGATTCTGCTGCTGCCACCGCACTGGCAGCCCCTTGTGCATTATTATTCGGCGTGCCTCCATTGAGACATTATTCTGAGCTGGAGTGAAGCTCGGTGTGGGAGAGGAGATGAAGTCTGTGCTCATTATCATGCTTTAGAAAGGAGAATCCCACTGCGAGCCCATACGTTCCAGCCCTCGCAGTTAATATAGTACACAGCTAGCGAGAGAGCTCATTAAGATTGATCATGCGCTGGCCGACTGGGCCGTACCCGAACCCTGCACCGCTTCCATTAATCACTCGCTTTTCAAGATAACACACCGCGTCACCAGACAGGTCCACTCAGAGATGCAGTCGGGAAAACATTGAGTCCTCTCTTATTCACTATGCGTTCCTGGATTGTCCACGGCTTGTCACCTACTGCACACGTCTTTTCTTCTCTCTCTCTCTCTCTCTCTCTCTCTCTCTGTCACATTTCTGTCTCATGCTTGCCCTTTTATTTCTCTTGCTTCCCCCATCACTTTTAGTCTTTTCTTTTCTTGCTCCTCTGCTTCTGTTTCTCCAAATGCAGGCCATCTAGGTCAACGCTTTAATGACCAGTTTTCAGTAGGGAGACGGAGTGATTAGGGGAGCGACAGGGGAAATTTGATGGCAGAAGGGATTAGACTCCGGGTAAAAGAAGAGCCTTAAGTTCAGATTGCTTGCTTCCTGTAACATGTGGACCCAGATGTTAAAAAAAAAAAAAAAGCCAGAAGCCTCGACTCTTGTTGGTGGCAGAGCCTCTTTTTTTGTTGACACAGTTGAATGATGAACCAGTGAATAAGGGTCAGAGAAAATGGTTGCCAGATCAGTTCCTAGAGACTACTGGGTTTTGTTTAGTTTTTTCTTTAGTATGACAAATATTTTGACAACCCAGATTTGAATATGCACTTAAGGGACATTTATTATACCCAGTCAAATTGCCTTCTGGGTCCTGTGTGGCTTACCGTGATATCGGTAAAGAGGAAACAGTGTGAGCTCACCAACACACACACACACACTCACACACACACGGACCTGCCTTGGAAGTCGAAGCTCAACATGAAAGTGTTATGAAGATCGGCTATGCTTTTCTACTGCTCATTACCAAGCTGCTGATATTCAGGCCAGCGAGACACCCTGGAATCATATCATTTCCAGCTCCATACCCACTGCAAGCATAAATTGATTTGTGTGTTTAAGTGGAGTCAACCTGGAAAGGCCTCCATTTCCGTGCGCACTGTAGCAGACAGTGTCTGTGCCAAAAGGTTCATTGGCAATAAGTTAAATGTTGATACGCAATATTGTGCACAAGAATTAAAATACGCAGTAATGTTTTATCTATAAATCTTCCTGTTCGCATAGCGGATCGTGAAAGTATGCGCTGTTCTCTGCTAATGAGAATGTGTTCAATTACGGAATGAGAAACCAGGTTACACAAATAGCGATGCAATGCAAGTGAAAATAGCAAGACACAATGAACGTCGTCATGAAATCTCCCAGCTGTGCTGATGGCATTCGCCCTGATAGTTTTTGCATCCCATTCTCAAACATAAAAGTAATTCACTCCAAAACGGAGGCTTGGCTGAAACGCAGCGACAGAACGAAACACGTTTCGTCTTTCACTAAAGGCTTTTTCTTCTTGAACTGGAATGACAAACTGGTGGTGTGAAGTTTCCTGCAGTTTCCAATCTGTTGTCTGGTTTCAATTGTTCGGCTGAGGTTTACAAGGAAAAGACTTGCACGTGAAATTTATGTGTGAAATTGTTATGGCTTATGTCCGCAGTGCAAGCTGTTTATTTTACGATCGTTTCTGTGTCAGGGCCATAACTTGTGTTTTGTCATCACTCAGCAATGCAGAGCTGAAAAATGTCTGTGTGTTGTCATATTTATAAAATAAATAAAAAAATGTGTAGTCTGTGATTATAAAAACATATAAAAACAAAATATAAGCTCCACAGATGAGGAAATAGTTATGTAATTACTTACATAACTCAGCAATATGTTGAGATTCTGTCGATTGTAGCCCACTTTTCGACTGACTGGGTGCCATTTATCTAGAGGTCATGACTATTTTTAGTAGTTTGGAGGATATTATATAGGATATTATGTGTAATATTTGGAGGAGCTTGTCATTTTTCAAAGTTACAGCAGATTTTCCAGAGATTTGAGCCCAGACATGTCATGTGATGTCATAACAATGCGCATTTTGCCAAAGCCCTGATCGATTCACGTGCGTGGAACATGAGTACAGCTAAAAGCTCTAATTTACCAATGAATATCACTGTTAAAGTCCAATTCGTGCGAGTGCGATTTTGCCAATTCAAGTAGTTTTCCGCAAATAAAAATTTTTTAAAAAGCACAAAAAACACAAGTTGTATTGCAAATTTTGAAAAAAAGCCACAGCAGAATTAAGCACAAAAAACAAACTCTGCAAAATTCTCTACGGACTGATAATGCGTTTTATCCAATGACAATATAATATAATGGCATTGAGCTCCACTGAGTTTGCAGGGCAGTTTTATTTTTCTATACTACTACTACAAATAATCCATCCATCCATCTTCAACCGCTTATTCCTTCTTCAGGGTCACGGGGAACCTGGAGCCTATCCCAGGGCGCATCGGGCACAAGGTGGGGTACACCCTGGACAGGGTGCCAGTCCATTGCAGGGCACAATCACATACACACTCACACACCCATTCATACACTACAGACACTTTAGACACGCCCATCAGCCTACTATGCATGTCTTAGGACTGGGGGAGGAAACCCCCGCAGCACGGGGAGAATGTGCAAACTCCGCACACACATGGCCCCGGCGGGAATCGAACCCCAGACCCTGGAGGTGCGAGGCGAACGTGCCAACCACCAACCCACCATGCGCCCCCTACTACAACAAAAAAAATTTATACTACTACTACTACTACTACTACTACTACTACTACTACTACTACTACTACTACTACTACTACTACTACTACTACTACTAATAATAATAATAAATAATAATAATAATAATATGTACGCATTCACCACCAGGTTTAATATGAACACTTGTACAGCTACTTATTCATGCAATTGTCAGCCAATCATGTGGCAGCAGCGCAATGCATAAACCCATGCAGATGCAGGTCAAGAGCTTTGGTTAATGTTCATGAAAGTATGTCCCCTAGTCTTCTTCCAATCTTCAGCTGTCCGGATTTGGTGTCCAGTGTTGTGTCCTCTTTAGCTTCAGATTCCTTTTGACGTTGACCCCAGTGTGTACTTTTTCTCTTGAAGCCAGTCCATCTCAGTGTTTGATGTGGAGTATGTTCTGAAAAGCTTTTCTGTTCACAACAGTTGTAAAGAGCGCTTATTTGTATTAACCTCCCTGTCGGCTTGAACCAGTCTGGTCATTCAACACGGTGTTTCCACTTACAGAACTGCTGCACACTGGATGTTCTGTTTTGTTTGTTTGTTTGTTTGTTTGTTTTTTGCACCATTCTGTGTCAACTGTAGAAACTGTTCTGTGTGAAAATCCCAGGAGATCAGCAGCTTCACACTCAAAGTCACTGAGATCACATTTTTCCCCCATTGTGATGTTTGTTATGAAATATTATCTGTAATTGCATTTGCATGATTTTATGCATTGGGTTTGGGGTTTGAGGTTGAAGTCCCGCAGAGTTTGCGTGTTCTCCCTGTGCTTCAGGGGATTCCTCCGGGTACTCTGTTTTCCTCCCCGAGTCCAAAGACATGCACTGTAAGCTGATTGCCATTTCTAAATTGTCCGTAGAACGCGTGTTTGAATTGTGTCCTGCGTTGGGTTGGCACCCCGTCCACGGTGCCCCCTACATTGTGCCCCGAGTTCCCTGGGATAGGTTCCAGGCTCCCTGTGACCCTGTGTAGGATAAGCGGTATGGTAAATGGATGGATGGATGGATTGTACAGCACTTGCGGCAACAGGTGTATGAAAAGTGCTCTATAAATAAGGTTTCTAATGATCATTATTATTATTATTATTATTATTATTATTATTACCGTGCTTCTCGAACAAATCACAGACAGATTCAGCCCTACGCACATTACATTCATCGTCTTGGAGCGTAGGAGTGTTCTGCTTGGGCATGAAGAAGAAAGAGGAAACTCAGAGTCTGGCAAACAAATTGATGATGCGGTTTCATGCTAAATAGTATTCATCCAGGTATAAATACTATTGACATTGTGCATTAAGGTGACGCTATTGGTGGATGCAAAGATGCATTGCCTGGGAAATAAAACCATAAGTTGTAGAGTAAGTTGACAGATTAAGTCTTGCTGGGTTTTCATTAACAGACTTTATCTCTAAGCCTAAGGCTTTGTAGGCATGCGTTAAATGTTAATGTGCCATACTGTGTACTGGGCATGAAATAAGCAGTAGTGTATTACCTATAAAGCTGTCTGTTAAATTAGCTGACATAGTCACTTCTTAGACACTGCTAAATGTAGATATACTGTATTGACCCCGGATAGTGTGATCTGATTAGGGTTAACAGTCAAACTGGCAGATTGGCTGATATTTAATCAGCGGCTGACAGCCACACAGATGAGCATATTTACAATTAATTAAAGAACACAAGGCCAGTAATGAGACATGCACACAAGTTGTAGGTCTGTAACACACTATCGCTTCTGAGCCATAGATTCATTTTTATTATACAGGTATTTTCATTATTATCACTATGCAGGTGTCAGAGTGTCTATTTGCTAATTGTTAATATATGTGTGTGTGTGTGTGTGTGTGTGTGTGTGTGTGTGTGTTTATCTATGCAGCAGGATGCCTGCATTCATAATTTGGAGTAAATTACAGTAGCCAGGCTAAATCGATGCATTGGAGAAGATAAAGGCATGAGTAATAACAGCGCTCTCCATTTTTAATCAGTGTCTTGCTGTGTCCAGACGAGCCGCCTGACACCGTGTGTATCTCTGATGTGCTCAGAAATTTGATAAACACTCTTCTTTTTTTTTTTAGTACATTTATTAAGGCTGGGTAGTGCTGGAAATTTCCTGATCTCAATAAATGGAATTTCATCCCTAAACCAAACTAAATTAGAAACCACACTAAGTCACTTTTACATCTTCTATTGAAAGAGATTTACAGTTCATATTTTCCACAAATCCACATTCGAAGTTGTAATGTGTGTCATTTTTGGACGTTTGTTTGGACACATTTCAACAGTAAAAATAAATAAATAAATAATAATAATAATAATAAGTATTATTATTATTATTATTATTATTATTATTATTATTATCAGAAATAATACAAAAAACTATTTTTACTACTATTACAATACACTACTCCAACAACAAGTACTACTACTACTTATGATCATTATATAATATAATATAATATAATATAATATCCATCCATCCTCTATACCGCTTTATCCTTTTCAGGGTCACGGGGAAACCTGGAGCCAATCCCAGGGAGCATCGGGCACAAGGCGTGGTACACCCTGGACAGGGTGCCAATCCCTTGCATTGCATATAATATAATATGATACATTATAATGTAATATAATATAACAATGCTTTTTTATTATTATTATCAAGGCCCACAGTGTGCTTTTCACATTTATAAGAAATTCTAAATTAACCCTAAAATAAGAAGAAGCAGTTGGTAAAGAGCCGTTTTGCGATGCTGAATGTGAATGTCCGTGTAAAACTCCCATCAACCCCTGAAACCTCTCTTGACAGCCTGAAACTAAAGTGCTTAAACATTTCATTAAACCAATGTTTGCAGTGTTTTAGTTATTTTCATGCTTAATAGCATCCATCCTGATGGAGTCTGGTAATCACCACATTGGTCAGCTTTGTGCAGATTTTGCCTGTAGTGTCATCTGATGAAGTATGGCTTTATTATATGTCATTAATGCATCTCACTATGCCGTTGTTTAGATGCATTTTGCCGGTGTTACTTTAGGAAGGCAAAACTGTCTCTCAGCAGTATTAATAACTAGAGCTATTAGAGTGGAGCCGAGTGAACCTAGAGGGAAAGAATCACAGCAGCTCGTGGCTCAGGCACATCAAAATGACAGATCATCTGCTGCCACGCTCCTGATGGATCCTGCGTCACGTACGGCTGCTGGCACTTCTGTTCTGTGAGGCCCGCTACGTACCTGATAGCTACTGTTGGTGTGTGTGTGTGTGTGTGTGTGTGAGTGTGGACCAGTGGTCTCAGAATGTAGCATGGGTCTATACCATGCTGCTGTTTGGGATTGAATTGGAGAAGAGAACACAAACTCTGAAGGGCGTCTTCTCCCACACAAGGACTAGGTCTATAGAGAGGGGTTGAGAGAGCACTGCCTTTCCCAAACTCCATATTATAAAGGGCTCTTTACGCATTACACTTAGCACCAGTGCTTTATAATGTTCTTCTCATGGATGCCAAAAGTTTTCCAAAGAATCCCTGAAAATCTTCCAAGCTGTACGATGAAGGAGGTCGATGTCAGAAATGTAGCACGTCGTATCACTTATATATGTATAAGGTAATGTAAACTGCACAAGAAAGTTGAATACAACTTTAAAATAAGATTAAAATGCACAATTCCGAGTGTCCGTGTAAGATAAACACCTGTCTGTGTGACTCAACCTTTCCGGATAAATATGGAAACTTCCAGAAAGCATAGCTCTTAGCACTGCTGTGTTATTTGATTTGGAGGTTCTACATTGGCTCACTTTCTTATCAAGTTATCATCTGCCTAATAGAATAATTTGGGCAAAGAATATCAGGTCGGTTATGCTAACACACTTGCTATCCACTGTCTGTAGATCTTTTATTCCACTTTGCCACCATGTGAAAGACGAGCAAAAGCGGTCTGATTTACGCCATGATCTCTCAGGGAAAAAAAACCTTGTGTATCAAGCACATTTTCTTTCATATATATGGTTTTTTTGTTGTTTTTTTTACAGCATTTCAGCCATTGTGTGTGTATATTATTCTCTTACGTACTTGACCCTACAGTTCGCTTGTCTCAAAGAAAGAATTTCATACCTACTCTTCTATTCACACCAGCACTCCGGCTTTTATCAGTTCCGAAGAGGGGTTTTAGAGACTTTTGTTTGATGTTGCAATACAAGATAAAAACTCTTACTTTTCAACACAAAATATGTCTTGGCAGCTCAATAACATGTTGATCCATTTTTGAAGGTATTTTATCACGCTGCCATTAAGATATCCATCACAGTTTGAAGATACTACACTGGGTTTAACATAACAGATTTGGGTCAGTTTGGAAACCCAGCACTGGGGTCTAATATGGACTGATCCAGCATGGGGTGTTTTAATCCAGTGAGGTTGGGTTTTAATCCAAATGGTGGGTAAAAAATAACTGCATTTCTGGACTGTAGACACCCAAGCTGTCATGGTTACAGTGTGAACGTCACGTGAGCAGCTTTTTTTTTTCTTTCTCCAGCACAAAAGAAGCTTCACGCAGAGCTCCTTTTCTACAAGAACACCAAGTGTAATAACAGTCTTACTTGTCTAAAATATGATACTATCATATCTTTGTAATCATGAATGAAGAATAGAAAAGGCAGAATTAGCATTTACTCGACTCCAGTGCTAGCTGACAATAATAATAATAATAATAATAATAATAATAATAATAATAATAATAATAATAATAAAGAAAAAACTTAAGGTATTTTTTTAACTAGTTATAAGTAAATTTTATTTATGTAACAGAACTAAATTAACATTAATTGTAACTAAATTATGTACGAATTTAATCAAATCTTTACAATTCTCTTACCTAAAAAATATTAATTTGTCTTTATTATTTCTTGTTTATTACAAGAAGCCAACTGCCATATCCCCCCCAAATAATGTTAGTAATAGTTTAATCATTTTAAAAAAGGTTGTTGCCTCCACAATATCTGATTAATACAGGCATATAATTTTGAATGGTTCGGCAAAATAAAAAAAATCTAGCTATAAATATATGCTGCAAATTATAAAGTCAAGTGTGAACAATTTTTTCACAGTTACATCTGATTTCTTTTACTTCAGACTTGGTTGCTGCTGTGTCTCAACAGGCGCAGTGGAAAATTCCAGAAATCTTTCAAGTCCTCATCTCAAACCCCATGCTGCTCTTTATCAACCCAATTTAGTATATACACTGCTCAAAACGAGTTACATTGTGTTGTTTAAGTGTTCCCTTTATTTTTTTGAGCAGTATATTTTTAAAACAATTAAAGCTTAACTTTTACAAATATTTAATTTATGGTAATACTGGATAATGTACAGTAACACAAAAAATCTAGTATAGTTGTGTTTTTTTGTTTTTTTAAATAATTTATAAACAATATTTGTACAGTAGCTTTATCTAAAATTGGTGGTTTGATTAAAAAAATTATGAATTCTGTTTTAATGTAAATATAAATCAAAGTGAATTTTTAAAAATGCTTTTGACCAGATTATATTTGTATTATTAATGTACAATAATTTGTGAATATATATTTTATATATATATATATATATATATATATATATATATATATATATATATATATATATATATATATATATATATATATATATATATATATATATATATACATATAAAAATGGCAGCCTCCTCCTTCTACTTCTTCTTCTTCTGCTTATTATTATTATTATTATTATTATTATTATTATTATTATTATTATTATTATTATTATTATTATTATTATTATTATTATTATTATTATTACACTCTTTAAAAATGCTGGGTTATTTTTTCTACCAAATCGCTGGGTTAGTGTCCGGGTTCATTTTCACTGACAATTGAATCATTGCACCCCTCCCCCACCCCGACGCCTCAGCCCAGCTGCTTGGGTCAAATCAACTCAGCGTGGACTGTTTGAATTTGCCTCAGGTGGAGGTAGCGGTTTTCCTACTGACAGACCTTTAGATTTATTTAGAGAAACAAGGTTTGTATTAATATATTTATCCATAAAACCATTACTGTACACTAGAAAAGCAAAAATGTGCGATAGCAGTAAAGTTGACATGACATTAAATGCTATCTTCATTCGCTTTGGCTTACTTGTTTGTAATGCCCACTGGACCTTAAGTTAGTTACTCATCATTGTTTTTGGATGTTTTAAACTTCTCCTTTGATCAAAATCTGACATTTTCCTCTTAAATATATGACTTATTTGAGTCATTTACTTCAAAGTCGATATATAAACATCACTCTAGCAGCTCTAGCAATACAGTTCTTAACACCTTCTTGTGTTTAAATAAATGTGATGCCATGTTGGCATATTTGTTCATAATGTGGTATATTTGACATTATCAAAGGGTAAAATAACCCTGAAAATATTAACCCATTTAAGAAATAAAATTAACCAATTACAGCATCTTTGTAAAAATGAACCCATCCTTAATAGGTTAATTTAGCCCAAAATATGTTCTGTCTTATATTTACGCAGTCGTTGGGCTAAAAAATAACCCAATTTTGGTTGTTTATAACGCAGTGTTTTTTAGAGTGTACACAGCATTTCTTGACTATTTAAATTCTTTTGATAAAGATCACATATTGGAGCTTTAAAGCTAAAAAGAGAAATATATTAAACGTTTTTAGTAATTACAGACTTTTTTTCGTTTAAACATAATATGGCCATTATCCAAAAGTTATTTGCCAATGTTAATGGCAATGTTGTGTGTGTGGGTGTGTGTGTTATAATTAACACATTAATTGTGCTTTTAATCCACTGCAAGTCAAATAAAGAAATCATATCTCATAAATGGCTTTTCCCAATTATGTGCTAAGTAAGTTATGTTTTGCCGTGCAGTGGGATAGGTCCAGTCAGGTTGTTAATTTATTTATTCGGGTTAAAATTTTATTAATGTATTAGTAAATGTATTTATTTATTATTTATTTATCCTGTGTGAGCATTTCTCGAGCAATTTAAAATAATGATAACACTTTTTATATTAAGGTTCACACTCACTACTGTGCCAAATCTTAAGCAGCTTTGTTTTTTTTAAAACAAATTTTGTCTTAGATGTTTATTTTATGACTTCGGCAATACTGGGTCACTAAGGCGCATTTTTAAAATTCAAAATATTACTTTTCCAAACAAAAATTCAAACGTCAGAGGTAAAATATTTAAGAGAGTAAAGAAAGTATCATTGTATAATAGACCACGTTTCAAACATAATGAAGGCTGTCAGGGATTATCTGCAAATACAGAAGCAAGTGTGGCAGTCAGAAGTCTCCAGAAGAACTATGAGGAAATACTTAACAGCCAATTTCTTTATAAAAGTGCACAGTGTACCTGATACTACTGATGGGGTTTTTTCAAACACAAAGCATGTTTAATTTATTACTGTTTATGTATTACTGCTGTTTCTCGTGGCTTGTAGAATGTATAAATGTTTTACAAATCTCAATAGTTTTGAAGATATTTTTGTTTTGTAGCATTTATTTTTCTACAATGCTGTATCTTTCAGAAATGGTGGATATTGTATATATTTTGAGTGAATAAATCCATCCACATAATGGAACTGTAAGGAAACTGTCATTCCTTTCTAGAAGATATCAGTTTTTTTCATGATTACTAGGTGGCAAGAAGCTCTAGAAATAGTCTAGAAAATGCAGTCATTGGAATTTTAATCTCATAGAGTGTGTGTTATTTTTCAGTATATTATACTTTCCACCATTACATATCTTTTTACCAACTACTGCCCCCCCACCCTAAAAAATTAAGCTTTTAATATATGTTTAATACTTGAACTAATTCAAGTAATCCCCCCCAAAAAAATATATATATATTTTTTTAAATGTAATAATTCATGCAGTAGAGGGTTAAGGAGAAGGTAACATATACGTATAATATAAGAATATGAGAATACTATATAAAGCAAAAGATAAGATGTTAATGTTGCCAAGTAACTGCTACATTAACTACTTATTTACACATCGTAGCTCTGAAATTTTTCCATTCTTATCATTTTAAATATGCTACACTTAGCTAAAAGAGTTCTACATCTGTTCTGATGTGATATATATACGGAGCTTGATTTTGAGCTGAGTTTTTACAATTATATCATCTTCTATATATAGTAGGATTGATTTATCAGTCCAGACCCTGACCAGATGGAGACTCCGTGGACCTTTTTTCCAAATGCATGGCCTGGCTCCTTCTCTGATGCGTAAAGACACAGTGATTGTGTTCAGGGCTCAATAAAAAATGAATAAGCCGAACGAACAAGTTAAAATATTCAATAATGTTTCCCCATGGTGGTTTCTGGAAATCAAACAAAATTTTAAGATCCCATATATTTTATTTGTATAAATTGCTAATATAGTAAGAAATATACATTCAGTAATGGAGGACGTATATTTGTTATGTTGCACCTCAAAGTATAATACGTTAAACGTACAAACACTAGCTATTTTATTTACATTTAAAGTGTTCATTTAAACAGCGGAGGTGGAATTCTAGCAGCACTTCACGCATATCCTCTTGTGTGAGTGTGTGTAGATGTGTGTGTGCATTTGAGGGACAGCACACATGTGCCGCAGGCTGTTTCATGCTCCACACTAATGATGTTCTGTTTCTCGCTGGGCCTTGACCCTCCACTTATACACCGCAATTTTCTTTTCTATCAGCCGTGTCCACCAACTTCGCGAGAGATCCATTGTTCAACTACAGCTAAAGTTCCTCATTTCTCTCCGGCTGTCTCTCTTTTATTCGGTCTGCAAGTGAATTGGGTGTTCTTTGTGACATGAGATTGGAGGTGAAAGCCATGTCGGTCACACACTCGAGCACACACACGTACACGCACATGTGCACAATGGCTGCTCCAGTTGCAATGGCAGTGACATAAATAGAAAGATTCAAGTGGATGACAGTTTACAGCAAGTATTGAGGTGTAACAGGCATGCATTCGGATCACTGTATTTGTATGATTAGCTGTTATAATCACCTTCATAACTGACACACATGCAGAGATTTTTAATGCATATGTGCCAACATCTATGGTTTAGCCATTAAAGAGACATTGACTACGTTTACATGGACAGCAGAAATGTAATTATTGACCTTATTCTGAATAAGACACCAATGTGATTAAGGTGTTTACATGAGTCACTTTTAGAATATTCCTTTCATGCTCCTGTGTTACATGTTATAGAACGTAGCGCGATTAACGCCACGCCACACGCCGTCCGACGTCCCTCCAGAATTTCACGTATCGACATACAATTGGTCTTCGTTAAGGTACCGGGTACAATTTTGGGTATTTCATTTTTCATTTTACGAAAGCTTCAAGTGCGGTTAATTATTTGTCATGCTGTACGTGCAAATAGACAACTGCTTGAAGCCGTGGGCTGCGTCCCAAACCGCGTACTTACCTACTATATAGTTGCCAAAATACATATATCTCGTCTACAATATAGTACGTAAGTTTGCGGTTTGGGTCGTAGTCATGCTCTCTCGTCAAACGGTCGAGCGCTGCCGTGTGTGATTGTGTCCTGTCGTAAAATGCGGTGAAAACTCCCACACGATGTTAATAGTGTGATTAAGGTGTGTACATGTCTGTAATGCACTTCGATAATGCGACTAAAACAGGAGTACTCCACATGTTTTAATTCGATTTGTGTTTACCTCGAGTATGACTTTAATCAGATTAAGGTCATCAATAATCGCTGTTTCCATGCTAGTTTCTTAATCAGAGTATCGTCTTAATCGGGTTAATATTGGATTATTGTTGTCCATAAACGTACTGACTGAAAACTGTGAATTTCTGCTTTCTCTACTTAATCGTTGAATCTAACTTCGACCAGTGGAAAAGGGATTTCACTGTAATGAAAAGAACACCAGGATATGAAAAGACACACTTTTGTGGTTACTGACTTTATCTAGGTGACCTGTGAATTCACAAACCTCTGCCCTATGATCCAATAGATGGGAGGCGGTCTACTTGGCTGATTAAAAAATATATGTTTTATTATCATTATTATTATTAAATAGCAGTGTCACCTGATTTTTCCTCACGGTTTTCCTCATTCACCGACATGGAAGCTTGGGTTTTTGTGGTATAATTCTATATTTCTTCTTTCTGCCTACTAGGATTGCAATGTTGGCACATCTGTTAACGTAGCACGTTTAGGACAATAGCCTAATTTCTACAAGGTGTATTGAAAAATGATTGAAAATAGTTCTAACAATAACAGATCAAGTAGTGCAAGACACTCAGAATCGAAATTGGCATGAATTTGTGCCAGACAGCTATATTTGCAGGTGCGTTCACAGTTAGATTTGAACACACTATAATCATTTCTCTTTATTAGTGAATTGACCACGTTGGTGATTATTATTACCTGTGTGTCTGCACCTCCTCACTCCATACCACACAATCCCATTATGTTGGCATCTTGGACAAATTCAACTTTGAAATAGCTTCTTGCGTTTAACAGAGTTCAATCTGTCCTCGTGCCTGCGAGCTATGTGTGGCATTTTGTCAGTGCTGTGTTGAAACGCCGCATTCTACAGTACAATATTTTCTTTAATAGCTTTGGTGCAGTTTGTAATGTCACGTTCACGTCTTAAAACTGTACCTCACACTTTTGTTGTGCATTTCATTTTTGTAGCAGAGTTGTAATTTCTAATCATGACTAATTATTAGTAATACAATCATCTGGGGAAACTAGTCCAAGAATAGAACTGGGATTTAAGATGCTTTTTACTGGAAGTAAGTTACTGCAAGTTTTATTAGCTAATGATATACACAGTCATGTCACATGTCAGTTAAACTTGACATGACAAGTGGATTTTCATTTCAAATGCATTTAAGTATCATGTGCCAAATTCTTGGATTAAACTGCTATATAAAAAATGGTAAAAATAGCAGATAAAAATGATTATCACATGAATTAGCAGGATACTATAATAATAATAATAATAATAATAATAACAACAACAACAACAACAATAATAATAATAATAATATATCTAATACTGCTGCTGCTACTACTAATACTACTACTACTACTAATAATAATAATAATAATCATAATAATAATAATAATACTGATACTATTACTACTAATAATAATCATCATCATCATCATCATCATCATCATCATCATAATAATTCTGCTACTACTACTACTAATAATAATATATCTAATACTGCTGCTACTACTACTAATAATAACAATAATAACTTTATTGTTGAAAGGCCTACTAATATTAATAATAATAATCATAATAAACAAATAATAATAATAATAATAATAGTAATAATAATATTACTACTACTACTACTTCTACTAATACTAATACTACTACTACTAATAATAACTTTATTGTTGTAAGGCCTTCTACTACTCCTTCTAATAATAATAATCATAAACAAATTATAGCAATAATAATATTACATACGTACTACTACTACTATTATTATTATTATTATTATTATTATTATTATTGCTGTTGTTGTAGTTATTGTTATTATAAATATTATTATTACTAATAATTTATTTAGTAATAGTTATTTATTATTTACCATTATTCTGAACTTTCTAGGAGGCAACTGAAGGGCTTCTGAAGATATATACCTGAAAAGAATGAGCTTTTTTTTTTTTTATCTCAAGGGTTATATCATGAGTCAGAGTGTTGAGAAGAGAAATATCCAAGATCCCTCCCTCAGTACAGTGAGTGTGCTCCTCAGTCAGTAGCTCTTGACCCTGTACTGCCCCTCTTTTACATTTTGATGGGGAAGTTCACTTTACGGAGCCTCATTAAACACTGGAGTCACTTCCTCTTCAGCTCATAGCTGTTCTAGCTTTTTTTTGATCATTTAGTTCATTTACATATCCATACTACACATCTTTCATTGGGATATATGTCTGTTCGCTTGCACGGTCACTTCTAATGTATTTTCCTCATTAAAACAATAAAGAGCAGACAGCAAAGGATCCGAATTACACTAGAAACAGCTTTGTTTCAAATGATTTCAAATAGCAGCAGTAAAAATGTGTCTTTTACTATAGAGAGATGTGCAGTGTGCTGAATTGTTTGCTTTGTTTCGTCTGAGCATCTGCCTCAACCTGCCGGAGCTGATTTTGAACAGGAAAGAAACAAATCGTATTTTGCAGGTGTACTAATATTTCAAATAAAGCAGTTTTCATAATGGAACATTGGATTATGTCTTTCCGTTCTTGCAGTTTGAAAATTGTAGAGGTGCACCGCTATTATAATGGTGTATTGATTATGTGTCTCATACCGAGCGTTTAATCAAGCACAAACATGTTTGCGTTTCTACCAGTTTACCTCATGTTTATTACAGATGAAGACTATATAAGCTTTTACACTCGATATGTCAGCTTATAATGCTCAGATAAAAGTCGAGAGAGAGAGAGAGAGAGAGAGAGAGAGAGACTTTAACGTTTGGCTGAGTATATTGTGCAATATATTTGCACATCAGGAAATTGAATTTGTGTATTGCAGTGGCTGACTGTGTCTTTATCCATCCCCAGCATGTCTAGTTATTATATTATTCATAATTCTGTCGAAACAGTGTTTGATCGATTTGTGTCCTTCTGTTTGATTGAAGTGTTTACGTTCAAGCTTTAAATATTCAGCTCGTAGCCAGCTCATGTAGGTCAACCAGTTGTGGGTCTCGTGTCAAGTCTCAATGTCATCTGTATACACTGTGATAATTCAAGGCTGTTTTTTTTTTTTTAACCTCAAAGTACTATTTTCCTGCGAGCGAATCTGCACTGTGTTTCATTGTTGTTTGTTGTTGCATAATTTCTGATGTGTGTCTATTTGCAATATGTGCTTATTGTCTAATATGCTGTGCATTTTTCTCCTTTTCCCTTATAGAGAATTTGCTGATATGTGTTGGCTATTTCCACGTTTTTGTTTAGTTTTTTTTTTCTTCAGTACTTCTGTGTCTTCTATTAATTATAAAACATATATTTCTAAAACAGTATTTGGCATTGTCTGTGTTTTTTTTTTTTCTTCTTTTGTTCTACAGAGATGTTGAAGGAGCTGAACCAGCAACGCAGAGAGAAAGAATTTACAGACCTGAAAATTGTAGTTGAAGGCAAAGAGTTTGAAGTCCACCAAAATGTTCTAGCTTCCTGCAGCTTGTATTTCAAGGACATGGTGAAAAGGTTTGCCTTTTCTTCCCTTCTCACCAGCCGTCGATCTGATCCGTTCTTTTCATAGGGCACATTTGTGTGGTTTTTCTCTTGCCTCCCCCTCTCTCTCTTGCAGGTTGTGTGAAGACTTTGGTTCCTATCGCAGGGCCAGCAGCCATTCCTTCTCCCACTCAAATGAATGTATCTCAAAACGGGGGGAAAAGCGTCAACTTTTTTTTTTTTTTTGTATTTTCCCTTTCACCCCCTCTCTAATTTAACAAGTAACAAAGTGTTCCATGACTGATGGATCTTAAAATGATCATAAAATGGCCTTACCAAAAGAATACCTTATTGTGCATGTAGATATTGTCCTCCTCTAGCCGTGTGGTGTCTGTCATTTGGCTATGGGATGAGATTTATCAGCTGTTTTATAAGTGCATACAGCATATAGGGCCTAAAGAAAAAGCATCCCATTCATATGGTAAATATTCATGCTCCAATGAATAGTAGAAAAAGCACTCGGTTACAAACAAAGGAAAGAACGCAGCTCCTTTTCCTGCGCCGCTGAATCATTACCTTCACAGGTCAGAGCCATCTTCTGTATTTACTGCTGAAGAGCAGAATTTTATATATTACCTCTGCTATATTGCATTTGTCTACTCACATTGCGAACGCACTGCTTTTTTCATGATTATTCAGTCGTTTTATATTCCTGCCAGTGCGTTTATTGACCTTAAGGAGGTTAACAGACTAGTAAGGGAGGCATTTGTTTGTGTGCGTGGGAACAGTGTGTCTGAGTGGGTGTGAACGCATTCAGCCATGCTCACAAGCGCGAGCATGTACTACGTTGTACTACGTTTGTCCCACTGACGTGTTCACATGTACAGTATTTGGCATGTACAGGTTATGATGTATGGAATCCTCTAGGTATACATATGACAAGCGAAAGAATGCCTGGCGGAGAGAAGCTCGTAATACTAATGTCACGATGTGGACTAGGCAACATCGCGTTCTCAGGTAGAAGGTAGATGGATGGTCGCTGGAAGATGAATCGTTCTCTTCGTTGTTATATTCTGTACATAAAGGCAGTTTGCTTTAGTGTTATTGAGACGTGCTAGCATTTAGAAAATGATGAATGAATAGAAATTCATTGTCAAAGCAAGAAGGTCGGTGAAATGAAGCCTCATCGGAAAGCTGAGACGAGGCCAGGCTTGCTGCCTGCGTAGGCACAGATACGCTCGTCACAGTGAGCGGCAAGCAATTAATTAATATCTTCCTCAAACCGGACTGTTTATGTCTTTGTCTCGCTGCCAAAGGTTTTATGACAGTGACCTTGCAACAGAGACTTTTACTTTAATCAGTTTTATCACTGTTTCATCAAATCTGAATAGACAGCCCTGTGTTACAGAATTGTAGGTAGACTTAATCAGTTTAAGGATCCGGGCTTTATTACATTGTGTGCCGCGTGCACTGTGTATAGATACTTGAAAGACAATGAATCGAATCAGTGACCTTCTCCGTCGGGTCTAGCTGCGCTGCTAAATTTTTTTGTGTGCATGTGTGTTTTTGTTATTCATTTGAATTTTTTATGTTTTCCTTTCAAAAGGTTGGTGTAGGTGTCTTTGCATCAGTAGTTACTTTTTAGGTCACTATTGTGTTACATTCACTGTATAGTGTCTAACTCACTGAGTGTGTGTGTGTGTGTGTGTGTGTGTGTGTGTGTGTGTGTCTTGAAGCATACATTTTCAGAACCTCGCCGATTATCCTGCTCTTAAGGCTCCCGCTAATATGCGTTTACATGCAGTCCATGACCTCTCACTTTCCTTAACGAAATAGTCCCATGTTTCTCAACCTGATCTCCATCTACTACATCTGTAGCATATGCGTGCTTACCATGAACAATATGTTTCGACATGTTTCCCTATAATGAGGACAAAGATAAACATTCAGAACATACTAATGATAGACGTCTACGGGTAATCTGTGACTGTTTAAAACACGCCACTATGTAACATGAACAGAAAACTACAGTAAAGTGTCTTATGATGAGACAGACGTGACAGAATGAGACGTTTTACTGGAACATTCCAAAACAGGAGCAATGGAGTAAAATGTCAGTCCGGTTACTTCCTCTCTGGAAAAAGCATTCCCTTCTCTGAAATGGTGAATTATTACAGATTTAGAATGAAATTTATAAATACCTTTGATTGAAAAAAATCTCATTCACATTATTGACTTCTCTTTAAATTTCCATTCCATTGAAAGAAAGATTAAAGTAAACAGATCTTCAATTCTTTTCTCAGCGCAGCGAAACTTGTCTGTTTTTGTCTGTGATAAACACACATACACTACAGACTTGATGATATGATGATTAGCTCGGAGATATGATGAAAAATGCTTTAACTAAGTTCATTTCTTGAAGTTTGTGACTGTGGTGCATTTTCCACTGTGTAGCATGAAGGATTTTCATTATTTACCCTTATGCCAACCCTATATATGTATACCAATGTATCTCAGATTTAAATGATAACTGGCATATATATAATATATAATATATAAATATTATAATATAATATAATAATATAATAGACCGGAGGACAAGACCATCTCAGATTTAAATGATAACTGGCATGGAAAAACCCTATCACATACATATATATATATATATATATATAGGGTTTTTCCATGCCAGTTATCATTTAAATCTGAGATGGTCTTGTCCTCCGGTCTCATCCATTACAGCTGGGGATGTTGTGCTATTTTTACACCTTCCACGCTTACATTAAGTTAATCAGAAGGGGCAGTGTGAGGCGTGCTACCTGAAGGATGTAATGCAGCTCCCGAATGTGCATGCACGCTCCTCTCTGCCAAAAAAATAATAAAAAATACTATTACTCTCCCCTTTAGCATCTGTTGCTCGGTACGCGGAGATGGATTGCCCTCAGTAATTCCATTTTCCCCTTTGGATTTTCAATAAGTGTGCTCGGTGCCACTTTAATTTATGGGCAGTGCCTCCGTGCCTACCCATCAGTGTGTAATTTGAAACGTGGCAAGCTGTGGGAGCATCTCACACCCCCGCTCTTATTTATTTATATGAAAGCAATGTGTTAGTTTTACCGGAGCCGTGGCATCACGAGAGAGGAAACAAGACAGTGGGAGATTGTTATCATTAATGTTCTGGTGTGGGAAGGGGTAAAATGAGGCCCTGCTTCCTCTTTTCATACTTAGAAACATGTCTGGTAATGAACCTTCTTGTTTTTCACAGCCTTATCCGTTTTTCACATTAGATTAAAATGGCTGCCAGACTAATGCCCGGACCACACTACAACACTTACACAATCTTAACCGGTCGTGAGAATGTGCAAGTCCCCAGAGGTAATGGCAGATTCGCAGATTTTTTTACATTTTTTTTGTCCTGGATCGTCCTTTAGTCATCAACCGCATGGCCCCGCAACCAATTTGCCCAGAATAAAACATCACACAATTTAAGATTATGGTCACGAATCAGAGTCTTAACCGATGAGTCCTCTCAGACACTCAGACCTGTCAAGATTTCTCAAGAATAAACGTGACTTCAGACATTCCGAACGAATGTGGCGGATTATCAAGTATGGTGTTTATTTCGCTTGTGGCATCCCCACACTACGGGATGCTGAGTCGTAAATACTGAACATGTTTAATATCTGCAAATTGAAATTTGTCGTCGATTGATCCTCGGGGTTACAGTAAGAGACTCCTGGGTGGATAAGACCAGCCTAAAAAATAGACACTTTTTGTGATCAGCCTCAACATGTGCTTGACTAGTTCGGCTTAAATGTTGTTTTTTTTAGGTGGGAAAAAAACCAGTCGTGCTGTTTGTATACATGTTTTCAGGGTATGTAATTCTACAGCCTCTATTCTCGTGTAAATGTAATTCCGTGTATAATTGCTCGTAAACCAGATCTTCCTGATTCTCATCCAGCTGCATTTCGGTCTGAAGAATTGAATGTGACTTGAATGTGAACGTTTTGTTTATATAAAATCAGCTTCAGTATAAAATAGCAATGTCTTAGCAATTTTTAGTAAGTAAGAAGTACGAACTCGGTTGTACTGAAGTTAAACTCGGCACTTGTCATGCCATTATGCACACGGCGTTATATAATTAACCGAATCGATAGTCTAATAAAAGTCATTAACTACAAGACTTTACAGAGACATTACCGTATAAAGACTATCTGAAGCTGATACATGATATTTTTAACATTTCAAGATTGACGTAAAAGCTCTAAGTGAAATCAATTAGAGTGTTATTACGAAACTGTAGCAGTAAAGTGTAAAAGAAAATTCACTTGTCTGTATTTTTAAAGCGAATGAGAGGAGCTGATTGGATTAGATATTACAGCAGCATGCCTACTCATACTTCATGTACTTCTACGAACCCAAACGCTTTTTATAAGTATGCTGGTCTGTGCTGTATTTCCACCTGCACGGCAGTCCCATGATAGTGATGACACAAATACGGCCCTACCCACGATCAGATCAAACATGTTCCCTAGAACCCCCGATTCAGTTTCTAAAGACAATCTACAGTATCTGTTGTTGTTGTTTTTTATATAAATGGCTTATGCTTCCATAAGCACTCCAGAAGCTCACAGTCGTGAGCACACAGTAGAGCCTCATTCTCCCTCAGTTAGTAAAATTATTGAACATTTCCACTCTCCTGAACATCAGGTTCTGATCCAGGTTGTTGCTAAGAAGATGCCAAACCCAGACAAAGTCTCAGAATTACCCTCAATCATTGCTCTTTCCATTCTCACGACTAATCTTTTTTTTTTTTGCTATTGTAAGACGCATTAACGAATTCAGTGTGTGAGTGTGTGATTGTGCGTGCAAATGTGTGTGTGTGTGTGTGTCTGTTTTTCTACTATACCATATCTGTGTTTTGGATAGGGATCTAAGCGAACAGTAGCCAATGAGTCCTGGATGTCCACAGCTAAATCTTAATAATAGTCTGCAGACTCCTCTATGCCAAAATTAGCATCAAACTATTGTTTAGCCTGATCAGGATACCATGTGTTGTGTGTGTGTGTGAGTGTGTGTGTGTGTGTGTGTGTGTGTGTGTGTGTGTGTGTGTGTGTGTGTGTGTGTGTGTGTGTGTGTGTGTGTGTGTGTGTATGTGTGTGTGTGTCAGTGCGTGTGTGTGCATGTGTGTGTGTGAGTGCGTGCGCTGCGTTGCGTTGCGTGTGTGTGGCTGTAAAGGTACCTGTGGAGGAAATAGATGCTCACTTTTTAAACAGTTTTCTCCTTGTCTTTCTACTGCTGTCATTTTTTCATACACCAATACGGTACATATATGCACGCTCACACACATTCTCTCTCTCTTTCTCTCTCTCCCCCTTTCTCTCTCCCTCTCTCTCTCCCTTTCTCTCTCTCTCTCTTTTCTTCTCTCTCTCTCTCTCTCTCTCTCTCTCCCCCTTTCTCTCTCCCTCTCTCTCTCTCCCTTTCTCTCTCTCTCTCTCTCTCTCTCTCTCTCTCTCTTTTCTCTCTCTCTCTCTCTCTCTCTCTCTCTCTCTCTCTCTCTCCCCTTTCTCTCTCTCTCCCTTTCTCTCTCTCTCTCTCTCTCTCTCTTTTTCTCTTCTCTCTCTCTCTCCTCCCTCTCTCTCTCTCTCCTCTCTCTCTCCCTCTTTCTTTCTCTCTCTCTCTCTCTCTCTCTCCCTCTCTCTCTCTCCCCTTTTCTTCTCTCTCCCTTTTTCTCTCTCTCTCTCTCTCTTTCTTTCTCTCTCTCTCTCTCTCTCCCTCCCTCTCTCTCTCTCTCTCTCTCTCTCTCTCCCTTTCTCTCTCTCTCTCCTCTCTCTCTCCTCTCTCTCTCCCTTTCTCTCTCTCTCCCTTTCTTTCTCTCTCTCTCTCTCTCTCCTCTCTCTCTCTCCCTTTCTCTCTTTCTCTCTCCTTTTCTCTCTCTCTCTCCCTTTCTTTCTCTCTCTCTCTCTCTCTCTCCCTCTCTCTCTCTCTCTCCCTCTCTCCCTTTCTCTCTCTCTCTCTCTTCTCTCTCTCTCTCTCTCTCCCTCTCTCTCTCTCCCTTTCTCTCTCTCTCTCTGCCTCTCTCTCTCTCCCTCTCTCTCCCATTCTCTCTAAAGCCTGCAACCAGAAACCACATTCACACTTCTCTCCAAAGCTAGAAAGCGATTTCCATAACAAAAGTGGCCAGACAAAGCAAATTTCTATCCGAGCCAATTCACATTGCACTAATTGACCTGGCTGATGAACATTCTCTTGTTTTATTTCTATCTCCTTTTTTTTGTTATTATTTTCCTTCTGTCCTCTCCTCCTCTTCCTCCATAACTTAACCCAGGATTACACCTCCTTCTATTATCTTAAAACCCGTCGCCGTGACGTTTAGGGAGGACGAAAATAACAAACTCTGACGTTTTTTGCTTTTCAGGAGGCAGTAACATTGACAGTCTTTTCAGCTGTATCTGCAGAGCCATAATTGCACGTTGTCCTCTTGAGTTGGCCTTCTCCCCCTTCAAGCCCACTCCATATGAAGACTAATAATGCCCTACACACTCACATGTTCATGCACAGGGGCCATGGTGAAAATGGCGGCCGCAATGTTGATTAGGGTGTTTTGTGCAGGGGGTTTCAGGGCTGCTGGGAGGGAGGGCACAGGAACGGCTCTGTCGTTTCAAACGATCCAGGCCCAGTCATGGAACACGTCCCACTCCCAGAAGAATGGCTGCTGGCACACTGTCTCACAACTAACCTGCCCTTCCCTCTCTCTTCCTCCCGCTGTCCATCACATTTGTCATGTCTGCCTGTCTGTCTGCCTGCTCGTCTGTGCCTGTTGGGTGTTATTTTGTTGTTGTTGTTTTTTTTTTTAAGGGAATATGCTAAATGAAATGCTAATTACACTCTCTCTAATTTCGGTCCTTTGGCAGCGCTGACAAAATTAGCCTAAATTTGACACTGCGCGTGAATGACCCTAAAAAATGACTTGTAAATTGCATTGCTTGTTATCTATACTAGTCTGCTATATGCAAATCAAAAAGGACAATAGCTAATAAGTGTGGCTGTCAAATAAAATGGAAAAATATTGCAAATTCGGATCTAAAAGCCATTCTGACCCAAGGTGATATTTTATCTCGGAGCGTTTTTGTCCCATTTGCTCCAAGAATCCTTGCAGTAATACAGTATCCGTGCACAAGGGCTTTTTGGGATGTCTCAGACACTGAAACAGAATCAGCTGCTGTCTGGCCATTAATTGTGCTCCTTTTGGCTTTGACCTTGAGTGGATTATTCTTTCACACAGGGCATAAAACCCTGATGCACACCATTATTCACAGATCCCCGCTGTACACCCTGGGGGCTTATTGCATTTAAACTAATCAGTGCAATTGGATCTGAATGACATCATCACTCAAGGGATATAAATCATGTTGTGTGGCATATAAATGGAGCTTTGATCATGTCCCATGTCTTCCACCTGCCTTTATGTTTGTTCCCCATAAGTGTCCACTTAGCCTCTTGTGAGTGTATATGCATATTTGTGTGTAAGCATGCTGTGCGTTCATTCTGTGAGTGGAATATGGCAATAATGTGTTGTTGAGTTGCAGGAAACAAAATGACGAATTTAAAAATGAGACCTGCTTTCTTTATGTTTCGAGAGAAATGATCGTGTATATGTGTGTAAGGTTCTCTAACCACTCCGTCGGTGCCATCAGGTCCCTCGGAGAGACGGGCAGCGGAGAGAAGCTGGAGCTGCAGATGACCAACATCAGTGCTGACGTGCTGGAGATGCTCCTGGAGTTTGTGTACACCGGCTCGCTCGTGATCGACTCAGCCAATGCCAAAACCCTGCTGGAGGCCGCCAACAAATTCCAGTTCAGCACGTTTTGCAAAGTCTGCGTGTCTTTCTTAGGTAGGATCTCACCCTCGTCACCTTCCTCACATCTCACCATCCAATCAGCATCTTCTACAGCTCACTCCTCCATCCAAAGTAACTCTCCTAAGATTTTCAACGTCAGCACTGAAATATCAAACGCACTTTCACTTTCACACTCTTATGTGTATAATCCAGCTGTGTTCAGGTAGATCGATAAAAAACCGAGCTGGAGGTGGACTGAGAAAGTGTGAGACATCTGAACGCAAAGCAACCTATCAGGGACAAAGTCGACTTCCTGAAGTGTCAAGGCTGTGAAGTTTTATGACTTCTATAGCATTTGACTTGGGAGTGTAGACAAAGACAAAGCGAGACTTTAGTTCAAATGGTCAGACAGGTAGTGAAGGATTACCAACATCTTTTATTGATCCGTTTGCTTTGCTTGTTTTTCAAGTCTAAAAATGTGTTTTGGCATCATGCAGAGACGGCAGGAGATTTATCTAAAGCCCAGCATCAAATGAGGGTAAATCCAGTGCATGACAGAGAAAAGTTGGAAGTTGTTTGCAGTCTTGACAAGAAATTATAGCATGCCATGTTCAGTGAAATTCAGAACATTTGATCCAGAGAGTAAAACTTGGTGATTTGGTGATAGCACGTAAAATGTTAAGCGTTTACTCCATCATTGTGTGTGGCGTCAAAAAAATCTACTTCTCACAGCTGGGTTTAGGCTACCAGAAGCACGACTTGGTGGAGTCTGCAAAAAGTTACATGTGTTTATCGAAGTCCTGCAGAGAAGCAAGATGTTCAAAAGCCTGCACAGCTGCAGTGCTGCTACCTCAAGCTAGTAATGACAATCAAGTTCATGTGATTTCTGTGTGTGTGTGTGTGTGTGTGTGTGTGTGTGTGTGTGTGTGTGTGTGTGTGTGTGTGTGTGTGTGTGTGTGTGTGTGCATGTGTGTACCTATGTGTAAATGTGTGTCACTGTCCCTTCCGTTGCCAGTGCTGGATGGAATGAGGATTGGTCCTCACCATGCGGTTGTCTTCAGTTTGTCCTTTATAAGCACCTGGCAGAAAACTTCAGAAGAAAAGAAAAATATGCTCTTTCCTCATTGTGTGAGGAGAAGACATCTGACCTGGTTTATAGGAGATGGCACGCTACAACTCTGCATCATTCCAGACATAATAAAACCACATCTGTCTCAGCCAGACACATGTTGGGCTGAAGTTTGGCAGTAACATGTCTGTGTGGACTTCACATGGTCTGCATATTTTATGTTTATATAGCTTATGTCACACTGATTCATCCAGAAGATTCATCCAAAAACCACATGATCTGCTTTTGTAATATTACAGATGTGGCCACAGAAAGCGCACACCTTTCTTCAGGAGCATTCATGTTTGGCAAAAACGTTAGGTGGTGTAGAGATAGTACAGTAGTTGTTTTCATCTTTTAGTCAGCTGTAGACTACTGTTAATAATCCATCACATTTCCAGATTAGACATTGAAAACAAAATGTATAATCTATTGCCAGACCTCCATTTATTAGTCTTATTAAAACATTCCATTGAGGCTCTGAACAAAAGCAAAATGAATTAAATTATTCCACAAATTTAGAAATATTGAAGTGCTTTACAGACATTGGCCAGGAATGTATGCAAGGATGAAACTAGTGAACAATGGAATTATTAATGAGTTAGTGATAAAATGCATTAAATACACATTCAATGATATTAGGCAAATACATTCCATGCCACACCATCTCACCCGGTTTCAAATCTGAGAATAGTTTAGGAGTTTATATAGTTTATATGTTAATCCAGTTCATGGACGCTGCTTCTGTTACAGTCCAATACACTTTCAGCCCTGAAAAAAGCAGTGAGATTGTCAGAAATATTTCCTAATGTAAAGAGCTGCACTGTGCTTAATTATAGCCTTCTCCGCTTCACTGTCAACTCAAAGGCTGCTGTTGGTCCTAGTGCAAATCTGGACTGGTCCCAATCAGACCAGGCATGAATGATCACAACCATCTCTTCGCTCAAACTGTTTCAGGCCATTGACACTGGTTTTCATGTTTCAGTCCCAAAAACGATTACTTGTTACTTGAGATCGTGCACAAACCAAATGATGTCCCACACGACAGTGATCTCAGAGAAATTAGTTTTTAGAAATTAGGGTTTTTTTTTTATTAAAACATGGAGTAGTTCTGTAGGATCTACAGCATTGAGAGATTCTGTAGGATCTACAGCATTGAGAGATTCTGTATGATCTACAGCATTGATAGATTCTGTAGGATCTACAGCATTGAGAGATTCTGTATGATCTACAGCATTGAGAGATTCTGTGGGATCTACAGCATTGAGAGATTCTGTATGATCTACAGCATTGAGAGATTCTGTAGGATCTACAGCATTGAGAGATTCTGTATGATCTACAGCATTGAGAGATTCTGTGGGATCTACAGCATTGAGAGATTCTGTATGATCTACATCATTGAGAGATTCTGTATGATCTACAGCATTGAGAGATTCTGTGGGATCTACAGCATTGAGAGATTCTGTATGATCTACATCATTGAGAGATTCTGTATGATCTACATCATTGAGAGATTCTGTATGATCTACATCATTGAGAGATTCTGTATGATCTACATCATTGAGAGATTCTGTGGGATCTACAGCATTGAGAGATTCTGTATGATCTACAGCATTGAGAGATTCTGTATGATCTACAGCATTGAGAGATTCTGTAGGATCTACAGCATTGAGAGATTCTGTATGATCTACATCATTGAGAGATTCTGTATGATCTACATCATTGAGAGATTCTGTATGATCTACATCATTGAGAGATTCTGTAGGATCTACAGCACTGAGAGATTCTGTGGGATCTACAGCATTGAGAGATTCTGTGGGATCTACAGCATTGAGAGATTCTGTGGGATCTACAGCACTGAGAGATTCTGTATGATCTACAGCATTGAGAGATTCTGTATGATCTACAGCATTGAGAGATTCTGTGGGATCTACAGCATTGAGAAATTCTGTGGGATCTACAGCACTGCGAGATTCTGTAGGATCTACAGCATTGAGAGATTCTGTAGGATCTACAGCATTGAGAGATTCTGTGGGATCTACAGCATTGAGAGATTCTGTGGGATCTACAGCATTGAGAGATTCTGTAGGATCTACAGCATTGAAAGATTCTGTGGGATCTACAGCATTGAGAGATTCTGTAGGATCTACAGCATTGAGACATTCTGTATGATCTACAGCACTGAGAGATTCTGTAGGATCTACAGCATTGAGAGATTCTGTGGGATCTACAGCATTGAGAGATTCTGTATGATCTACAGCATTGAGAGATTCTGTATGATCTACATCATTGAGAGATTCTGTATGATCTACATCATTGAGAGATTCTGTATGATCTACATCATTGAGAGATTCTGTAGGATCTACAGCACTGAGAGATTCTGTGGGATCTACAGCATTGAGAGATTCTGTGGGATCTACAGCATTGAGAGATTCTGTGGGATCTACAGCACTGAGAGATTCTGTATGATCTACAGCATTGAGAGATTCTGTATGATCTACAGCATTGAGAGATTCTGTGGGATCTACAGCATTGAGAAATTCTGTGGGATCTACAGCACTGCGAGATTCTGTAGGATCTACAGCATTGAGAGATTCTGTAGGATCTACAGCATTGAGAGATTCTGTGGGATCTACAGCATTGAGAGATTCTGTGGGATCTACAGCATTGAGAGATTCTGTAGGATCTACAGCATTGAAAGATTCTGTGGGATCTACAGCATTGAGAGATTCTGTAGGATCTACAGCATTGAGACATTCTGTATGATCTACAGCACTGAGAGATTCTGTAGGATCTACAGCATTGAGAGATTCTGTGGGATCTACAGCATTGAGAGATTCTGTATGATCTACAGCATTGAGAGATTCTGTATGATCTACAGCACTGAGAGATTCTGTATGATCTACAGCACTGAGAGATTCTGTATGATCTACAGCATTGAGAGATTCTGTATGATCTACAGCATTGAGAGATTCTGTGGCATCTACAGCACTGAGAGATTCTGTAAGATCTACAGCACTGAGAGATTCTGTATGATCTACAGCATTGAGAGATTCTGTATGATCTACAGCATTGAGAGATTCTGTATGATCTACAGCATTGAGAGATTCTCTATGATCTACAGCATTGAGAGATTCTGTAGGATCTACAGCATTGAGAGATTCTGTAGGATCTACAGCATTGAGAGATTCTGTATGATCTACAGCATTGAGAGATTCTCTATGATCTACAGCATTGAGAGATTCTGTAGGATCTACAGCATTGAGAGATTCTGTATGATCTACAGCATTGAGAGATTCTGTATGATCTACAGCATTGAGAGATTCTGTGGGATCTACAGCATTGAGAGATTCTGTATGATCTACAGCATTGAGAGATTCGGTGGGATCTACAGCATTGAGAGATTCTGTGGGATCTACAGCATTGAGAGATTCTGTAGGATCTACAGCATTGAGAGATTCTGTATGATCTACAGCATTGAGAGATTCTGTAGGATCTACAGCATTGGGAGATTCTGTAGGATCTACAGCATTGGGAGATTCTGTGGGATCTACAGCATTGAGAGATTCTGTAGGATCTACAGCATTGAGAGATTCTCTATGATCTACAGCATTGAGAGATTCTGTAGGATATACAGCATTGAGAAATTCTGTATGATCTACAGCATTGAGAGATTCTGTGGGATCTACAGCATTGAGAGATTCTGTATGATCTACAGCATTGAGAGATTCTGTGGGATCTACAGCATTGAGAGATTCTGTGGGATCTACAGCATTGAGAGATTCTGTGGGATCTACAGCATTGAGAGATTCTGTATGATCTACAGCATTGAGAGATTCTGTATGATCTACAGCATTGAGAGATTCTGTAGGATCTACAGCATTGAGAGATTCTCTATGATCTACAGCATTGAGAGATTCTGTAGGATCTACAGCATTGAGAAATTCTGTATGATCTACAGCATTGAGAGATTCTGTATGATCTACAGCATTGAGAGATTCTGTGGGATCTACAGCATTGAGAGATTCTGTATGATCTACAGCGTTGAGAGATTCTGTAGGATCTACAGCATTGAGAGATTCTGTATGATCTGCAGCACTGAGAGATTCTGTATGATCTGCAGCATTGAGAGATTCTGTGGGATCTACAGCATTGAGAGATTCTGTGGGATCTACAGCATTGAGAGATTCGGTGGGATCTACAGCATTGAGAGATTTTGTGGGATATACAGCATTGAGAGATTCTGTAGGATCTACAGCATTGAGAGATTCGGTGGGATCTACAGCATTGAGAGATTCTGTGGGATCTACAGCATTGAGAAATTCTGTGGGATCTACAGCATTGAGAAATTCTGCATGATCTACAGCATTGAGAGATTTTGTAGGATCTACAGCATTGAGAGATTCTGTGGGATCTACAGCATTGAGAAATTCTGTGGGATCTACAGCATTGAGAGATTCTGTATGATCTACAGCATTGAGAAATTCTGCGGGATCTACAGCACTGAGAGATTCTGCGGGATCTACAGCACTGAGAGATTCGGTATGATCTACAGCATTGAGAGATTCTGTGGGATCTACAGCATTGAGAGATTCTGTATGATCTACAGCATTGAGAGATTCTGTATGATCTACAGCATTGAGAGATTCTGTATGATCTACAGCATTGAGAGATTCTGTAGGATCTACAGCATTGAGAGATTCTGTAGGATCTACAGCATTGAGAGATTCTGTAGGATCTACAGCATTGAGAGATTCTGTAGGATCTACAGCATTGAGAGATTCTGTCTATCAACATTTTAAGGGAATTTTGTAGCCACTTTGTGTATATTACATTTTGTGTGATTCTGGGTTTAATAGTATTCATAAGGATATTTTATTATTTTTCAGGCATGTAGTGAAAACCAGGCACCAAAGCAAGACAGTGCTTCAAAATGCAGTTCTGTTGTCTGATTTAAAAAATAATAAAATAAATAACTTTACCTAATTTCAACTTTTGAATGAACGTAGGAGAGATTGTGTGAATGTCATAGAAGGAGCTGTACAGTCCAACTCTGTAAAACTATAAGGGCAGCTCACAGTGAGAATCAACTTGGCCCAGTGTGAGTGCGAGCACTTAAACAAATTTTACCTTATAGAGGCTATTACACGTAGCTATGATGAAATACTATCATTTGTTTCGATAATGTCAAGCACTATGTGCATAGAGCTTACTGAAATTATATGTATATATATATATATATATTTATCTTTGCAGGCCCAGATAATATTGCTTTTCTGTGCATTTAATCCTGAGTAATATTATGCATGTTTTATTAACTTATTCAGTATGTTCTACTTTTAATTCTCTGTGAAACACAGCCATAGTGAAGACCAGCAGTTTTCTCCTATGTTTGCACGTTCGAGACAGAGCAAACATGCCTGCAACAAACAGACAACACTTTACAGGGTGTTCAATCTAAAAGCATCCTGAATGAAAAAAAAAATTAAACAAAACTTTTAGAACTTTATTTGAGACAATTCAGTGTCACACTTTTGCGAGACAGACAGCTGCTCATTCTTAAGCCTTGTCGCATTACGATTTGTTCACGCTCTCTCTAGTCACAGGCATATAGACTGCACAATTTAAGGATGCCTGGCACTTATGACACTTTGTTGACCCCTTATTTGGCTCCTCTGTGGCCTTAGGGCAGCAATAAGTACTTTACCTGTCAGCGCTAATCCGTGGGATGGCACCCCTGCTGGGTGCCCTGCACTCAATTGATTTGCCCCAGTGTTTGTCCCAGAAGTGCTTTGAGCCTCTGCACTCCTCTGAGTTTCACAGATACACAGCTCAGATAGCTTTGCTCCCTTTCTCCCTAAAGTGTTGTGATCTTTTATGGATGTGGGCGCTGGACGCTGTCTCTCTCTCCTTTGTGTTCTTCAGAGAAGCAGCTGACAGCGGGGAACTGCCTGGGGGTCCTGGCCATGGCTGAGGCTATGTGCTGCACAGAGCTACACAACATGGCCAAGGCGTTTGCCCTGCAAAATTTCCCAGACGTGGCTAGCCAGGACGAGATCCTTAGCATCTCTAAAGAAGACCTGGTCAGCTACCTGTCCAACGATAGCCTCAACACCAAGGCTGAGGAGCTCGTCTATGAGACTGTCATCAAATGGATCAAGAGGGACCCAACCAACCGAGTACAGGTCAGTCTTTATATTAGAGATTGATAGTTTGGTCAATTCTTTGACTGTTAACCACTAAACGATAAAAATGTCAAATCAATCGAAAATAATAAACAAACTTGCATTTTATGTGCATATGTGTTTTATGTAATAGAACCAACCATAGAATAAAGTGATTTTGAGGTAAAAAGATTCAAATATAGTCAGCATTTTCTCAGTCACATGAAAGTTATGAGAAGCAACTCAGTGGAGAACCCAAAAGGCTCTCTGAAGGAGATGAAGCAGCTGAAGGCTGCTTTTCAGATAGTGTATTGGAACTGAGTTTTGCCCTCTCTGGGAAAAAAAATGAAAGTGTAGGACACAGCAGGAGCATTAACTCCCGCAAAGTGTCTCTGTTCTTCTAGGATCAAAAGAATCGTGCGTGAGGTAGTTCAGACACATGACCTCTTCAAATTTTCCTCCATACTGAAAGTTCAGCCTCAGAGATGCCACAAAAAAAATAAAAATTCAGAAACTTTTCTGGGCCTTGGACCTTTTTGTTCAATCCTCCAGAAGACTGAGGATGCTCAGAGTTAACATAAATAAGTAGAGCCGCCTGTGGAATCAGATATCAAGGGCTGTGCAGCATGACATCGGGCTCTTGGCAGTCGTGATGGAGCGCTGTGGCTGTCTGAATCACCGGAGCCATGTGTGACAGAGCTGTTGCATTGAGCTGCTGTTTAAGAAGCAGCTCACGCGCTTGGTGGACACACTTTCGCACGATAAACTAGCCCACTGGTCAGTGCTGGAGTTTACACACAACAATGAAACACTGATTCTTGACCCCAGCTGTTGTTTTTTTTTTTTTTTTTTTTTTCCATGTCTGTCACCTGGACTAAACTGTGATGGACTGAACCTTCAGAAATTTCCCAAAGTTATGTTGAAACCAATTGTCACATCAGTGTAGAGACTAATAAAGGCCAATATAAGGGTTTGTTCCACAGAGTGTAACACGAATAGGTCGTTTTCCCTGTGAGAATCAGTGCTTAGGAACACACGTGAAGAAAACGGGATGCTTGTGAAGTGTGAGATGAGCTGAACACGTTTCGGCCCAAGACAGGTGACAGGAACGGAGTAGAAACAGCTCATTTTGTCATACTTCTAGGT
This sequence comes from Ameiurus melas, assembly GCA_012411365.1. NCBI lineage: Eukaryota > Metazoa > Chordata > Actinopteri > Siluriformes > Ictaluridae > Ameiurus > Ameiurus melas. The sequence continues at coordinate 1,637,868 of CM022779.1, forward strand.
GAGCAAGTCATTTTCTGGCTTCGAGCTAATTACCTCTGATTTAGCACCCACTCGATTGTGAGCAGCCTGAGTAATTAGTTTAATTTCAGCCTCGATCTGAAGTATTGCCTCCATGTGAGATGATGTATGGATCCGTGTTGGGTAGTTCTTCATCTCTTATTTTAATTTACATTAGTGTAGCTCAGTGAGTCAACACAGTTTTCCTGTAGTCGTAACATGGGTCCCAAGTGACTCGCAAAAAGAAGAATAATGCTGCTGCAAATACTCTAGCTCATGGGTCATGGGGCAAATAAAAAATTGTACATGCCAGCTTAATGATCGATCCTGCCTTAGTGCTCATGACGGAGCGCTGTTCTCTCACTGGATTAACAGATACTGTGCAAGTAAATGAATTGCACAGAATGTCTTAAGGCATAATAGTGTGTATATATATATATATATATATATACGAAGTTATTTATTTATTTTTTTGCCTTTCTGTATCCTTGAAATTAAAGTATGATAAATATCTAAAGTAGGTTTATCTGCTGTTCAGTTTTATAAACATGTCAATGAACATGATTTAAAACAGTTACATTTGGTCATGCATTATAATTTGTTTCTTTCTTGTTTTCTCGTGATCATCACTTCATTATCTCGTGATCTCGACATAACGAAAATCATTTTTTTCACAACGTAATTTTATCACGAGACAACCTTGCACCTTGTGAACGGGACTGGTGTTGCATTTGCGTCTTCGCCATCGGCATCATGAATGTAATAAAGAGATGGACTTTATCTCCGCATTAAGAGAGAGAGGGCTGTTCCCGTCTCAAGTGTCAGACACTAATGTGGAAGTTATCAGCCACTGAGAGACATACCTGTAGAGCTAGTTCATCTTGAGTGACCAAAGTAAAAATGAATGTGTTCATCCATGATGTTGCGGGATTGCGCTAAGCTTTTGCTGCCTCCAAACGGATAAAAGCAACTTTTCTTAAATCGAGATCATGAGAAAAGCAAGTCGCGATCACGAGAAAACAAGAAAGAAAGAAAAAAGTAATGCATGGCTTATTAGAGCTTACGTCATTTGGTGAAATCTGCGCGTTCTGTTTTGTACAGTAGCTTCGTTGTGTTTCAGCCTTGGCTGCTGGCGTACAACTGCAGCCAGGAGTGCCAGGAGCAGAGCAGGCTGAGAGTGAGAATATTACCGAATCACTGGCCTTTCCTTTCACTCGACACTCCGGGTCCACAGCACAGGCCATGTGTGTGCAATTAGAATAGCCCCTCGCGCTGCCAGCGGTTCCATTAAAGCCGTGCCCCGGCCAATTTCAGCCAACACTTTATCTCACTTGCTAAGGCTGCAGGACAAAGGGGTTTGATTAATAGCATCTCTTTTGAAGGAAGATCCAATATACAGCTGAAAGGAGAGCTTAATGATGGTTTGTACAGGATGAGGAATCAGTATTCACCAAATGAAGGTCCATCTGATACAGCAGCTGTAAAATAACAATGGATGTGCCGCCACTGATATGCACTCCATGTTCTAGCAAGATAATACTTATTAGCTGTAGGAGACCTGTTTGATATTAGATTGTCAAAGTGGAGACGTTGCCAGATTTGCAGACTTTGCGTTCGATTATTATTATTTTATTTTTTTCTACAGAGATGCCTTATGGAGGATTAGGAAGTTTTTCAGAGCTATTGTCCTTCAATAAATATTGATTTCATGAGCAGATTTTTAATATCATTTGATCAGTTTTATTAGAAGACCCACATGTGGTAAGCTATCACTAAACTGGTGTAAAGCTCAGGGGTTAGAGCAGCAGCTGTGCTGTGGACGAAGAGAAAGAAAGAGAAAGGAGACAGGTTGCAGACCCTGGCCAGCTTCAGTGCCTTGTGTGTTCATTGCTCTCTCTCTCTCTCTCTCTCTCGCACTCATATGGTTCAGAAACAGAGCTCCAGGCACCAGGCCAGCTGAACCCCAGCTCCTCGTGTCCCTTTTTTCTCCGTCTTAGTTTCTCTCAGTTTTCTTGCTCTCTAGAAAGGGAATAACCTCAGATGAACTCTTTGAAGGTTGTGTGAGGGAAAGTTTTGCTACCTTATTCTTCCTTGCTGAGATTAGTTAAAGAAAAAAGAAATAACGCCTCTCTGTGCGGGTCTTATTTATACACAACAACATGGGGGAGCATGTGATGACACTGTGGTGCCCACGGACAGCGTGAAATAGAAAATGCTCTGTGGGCATTTTTCATCTGTGACGCATCCCAGCATGCTCACAACTTGACTTGTGTCACATCTGCTCAGTACGCTGTCAAACCGATTATTCTCCACCTCAGTGTAAATGTGTCCAGTTGAGTGTGTGTGTGTGTGTGTGTGTGTGTGTGTGTGTGTGTGTGTGGTTAGATTGGGAGCAAATGAGGCATTTGTATTCACCTGTCCTCCCTTTTGTTTCACATTTTTGGAATGCACACTTGTATGCAGCTTGTGTGTAGGCAGTTATGTTTGTAATTAGCATAAGTGCACTGAATGCACCCATGTGTGGGAGTGTGCGTAGATGTCAGCTCCACAATTATTGGCACCCTTTGGTAAAGACGGGCTAAAAAAGTTATGTTTTTGTGGTTAATTAGCTTAATCTCTAACGGAACAGGCCAACAAAGTATTTGGAAAGTGTGGCAAAAGAAAGTCCTTTCTTTCATCTCATCACCAAAATAAGAGTTTGCTAGATGCAACTGAGGCTATAACTGGAACCGGCTGGAAACTATGGTCAGATAAAAAAATACAGCTTTTTGGGGACAAAGACAGACTCAATGTGGGTTTGGAGTAAGAAGACGGATGGTTATAGAGAAAACATTGTCACCTTTGTCTGGTTGGAGGTGCTCGTGGTGTGGGGCTGTTTTCTTTCAAAAGGCCTGGGAACTTTGTTAGAATATATAACATATTTAAATCTCTGATGTATCAGAAGATTTTAAGTAAAAATCTTGGCTACAACTGGGCTGTGGTTGGAAATTCCATCAGCACAATGATCATACATCTAAATCCACCCAAAAAACATTCAGTGACAGAATCAAGCTTTTGGTATGGTCATCCCAGTCCCCTGACCAAACCCCATTGCAAAGCTGTGAACTGAGCTGAGTCCAGTAGAGAGGACATAGGACCCTGGAGGATGTGGAGATATTCTGTGGCACATGTAGGCTGATTGGCATTTCCAAACTGTCCATGGTGTGTGAGTGTGTGTGCAATTGTGCCCTGCAATGTGTTGGCACCCCGTCCTGAGTGTTCCCTCCCTCGTACCCAAAGTCCACCTGTGATAGGCTCCAGGCTCCCCGCGACCCTGTGGAGGATACGCTCTACAGAAAATGGATGGTTTCTATTTTCTTTGAATACATTAACTTCAATTAAAGGTTAGATTTCTTTCATACAGCAGGCCAGACGAGAAGAAATTGGGAATTCCTCCAATCAGAGAGGGCTTCATGAGAAAGAAAAAAAGCCTTTAACTATCCAAAGAACTCATGAGGAACAATGTTCCTTTCTATTAACTTCTACAATCCTGAAGCCTTATTGTATGATTAGTGAACCCAGCCCACATCACTGCCTTCACACTCTCAACACAATGTGCTCGCTCTCCAGGCATGCATCTACTGGATCCCCATTCCCATTTCTCCCTGCTATTTCATTGATCGACCTCTTCCAGTCATGTTACAGATTGAGAGACAGTGCTACTCCCCCGTGGTCCTCAACACCACCTAGCAGGTGCTAAAAGCAAGTCTGGGCATGAATACCCTGGAGCTGTAATAGCTGAGAGAGGATAGTACACTTACGGCATGTCTGATACGAGGTGCTGGGATTAGCAGTGGTTCACAGCTACAGAAACACCACCGTGTTCTGAATAGCTTCATGAAGGCTCTCAGTGTCAAGTATATCGATTGTGTGTACAACACATCTAATGTTGGTGTCAGGCTCGTTGGTAATTTTGGCCTTATGCAAGGTGGGAATTCAGACACAGAGACAAGCTCTGTGTAAAGGGTGTCCAATAAGAGTGTCTGTGTGGGTGTACATACACAGATAAAGCCATAGTCAATTAGACTGGAAGGTACTGTATTAGACGAAGTAAAAAAGTTTTGGAGGTTCTTATGTTTTATTACAGATTAATCATTATTATTGCTACAGGCCAAATGAAATGACACAGGCTAGACGTTAGATAAAGAAAGCAAAATCTTCGTGGAACATATTAACTGGTCCCACATGGAAATGAATGGGACTCTAAATGAGAGGTTTGTTAAAGGCAGACAGTGCTAATATTTACTGTAAAACATAAATACTCCGTGTGCTAAAAGTGCCTAATTACAGTTGTAACATTTTTGGCCTTTTCAGATTGATCTGTAAACATAAACATTTAATAATAAACATGTCTAAATTCACTTATGCTTGGTACAGTGAGATCCCTGGACACTTGTACACTTAGCTTGTAGCTATGTTTACTGGCCATTTTATCAGGTAAATGTTTGTATACATTTACTGACTCTTCCTGTGTATCAGCCCACCTGTACCACATATATAAATGGAAAGGAAACCACCGTAGGACCAAAGCTGACCTGGTATTATTTGGCTAGTGAGTCATTTTCAACATCGCAGTACACAAACATGGTTATGTGTGGATCATACAGTATTGCGCCGTTATGATCCACACAGTAACAATACCATGTATTGTTGTAGTCTTACTGCTGTGCTGACGACAAAAAAACACCACCATCTTGACATGGGTAGGTTGAACCAGTACTAATCCCTGACCATCACGTCCCACCCCAAGCATTGCAGAATGGTTTGTGCTGAAGTAGTTAGGAAAACTCGAGATTTCTAATGAATGCTTAGTGAACACTTTAATACCTCATTTCATTATGCCTTCCTTTTCCCAATTTTACCTTAAGCAGCCAACCTGGTCACTGCATGGGTCATAACTGCACAGATGGTTCTGTAAGAGATCCAACTGGGCCGATCTATAATTCATCAGATTCAGAATTTGCCTTCCTGCTCGGCCGTTATTTCTTTTCCTTAAGGATGAAGCTGGTCACTTTAGAGAACCGTGGCACTTCGTTTACTCTCGGCTTCTGAGGGATTGCATATTTTAGCGTAATCATTTAATCGTCTGGTACAGGATAGGGGAGCGCACAAGCATCAGTGTTTTTTAGCGAGTCAAATTTACGAGCGGGAGTATAAATCCCCCCGCTGCCTATAACAGCCCTCGCCTACTCCCCTGTGGCGACTCGGCTTGGGAGCAGATGATTATTTTCTCTAACCATTCCAAAGCTGTTTGGCTAGAACGACTCAGCCGCGGCACTGGCAGGGCTGGAGAGGGAGAAGAAGAGGAAGGCGAGGGGAGAGGGAGCATTCTGGTGGGTACATGGGCATATTGCTGTGACATTATTTTAGAACAGACGCGAAATGTGTTCAGAACAGCATGCCTGTGCCAGAGCTACCACCAACCCTAATCCCAAATCGTTCACCCACTGGGGACATTTCCTGTGCCCTGGAACATCCATCCAGTTTTACCATTAACACATTATACTAAGATTCTCCACACACACACACACACACACACACATTGAGTTCAAAAAGGCTTTCTGCTGTTTCTTCAAGAAAAGCCAACTCTGAGAGAACTACTCTAGAACATTTTGTAGAAGGGCAATTTTATGAAGTGTTTAGTGTATAATACAAATGATTGAAGTTCAGCCAATACTTGGCAAGCTTGTATGAAATAGCTCCAAGGCCAGGTTTCCAAGGTTTCCATAGACCTCTAGCTGTGCATTGTTTGTACAACAGAATTCTTAGTAAATAAGTTGTTTCGAGCCAAAAAAAAATAAAAAATAGAAATGGGTGGAGGTTGTTGCTATATTTTGTGAGCACTCTAAGGAAATGCCAGTAGTGTTGCCTGTATAAATGTCAAAGTGAACATGGCCATCATGTCATGGTCAGAGAGCTAGCACTCTGTAGGTTGAGAAGACAACACAGACCCAGATGTCATGACAGTACACGTGTGTATGTATGTGTGTGTGTGTGTGTGTGTGTGTGTGAACAGGCCCTTACTAGAGGCAGTGTGTGAGAGCTCAGGGTGAGCTTGTGTTTACAGCGCTGAACACAGGCGCAAGCAAACATCCCGCAGATCCCCAGTGCGAACAAACAAGCCATCAGCCCACCGAGCCCTCACCACAGCAACTCCTATCAAACCTGGTCAACACACACACACACACACACACACACACACACATGCATGAATGTCTGTCATCTGTGATGCCCCACACAGAGAAGAAGAACCGAGGAACTGGAAATCAACCTTAAATAAATGAGGTGTGATTTTGTCAAAAATAATTCTGTTCATTTCAAATCAAAGTAAGAAGTCCTATAGTTTCACGTGATTCCATTCATTTTCACGTTAGTTTCTTTAAATGAAAAGTCATTAATAAATCATTAAATAAAACCATACAATGTGAAACTTTGTTCAAATGAAGGATCGAATGAAAGTGAACAGAAATAAAATGCGGGTCCGTCCTGCAACACCAGTCCAAAATCATCTACAAAACATGGTTTCGAGGGAAAGAATCAAAGTTTAGTCATGACCCTCTCCACACCTGATTTGGGGAAGCCAGTGTAAGATATCAAACAGTGATGACATGAAGAGCCACTAATATCGTTTGGACGTTTTCCACCATTATTCATGCACTTATCAAACTTATCATACACTGTTACATGTTTTTGTGACTATGATAATCAATCAGGCTTAGTGGTTGGCACGTTCGCCTCACACCTCCAGGGTCCAGGGTTCGATTCCCACTGTGGAGTTTTCATGTTCTCCCCGTGCTGTGGGGGTTTCCTCCGGGTACTCCGGTTTCCTCCCCCAGTCCAAAGACATGCATGGTAGTCTGATTGGCGTATCCAAATTGTATGAATGGGTGTGTGAGTGTGTATGTGAGTGTGCCCTGCGATGGACTGGCACCCTGTCCAGATTGTACCCCGCCTTGTGCCCGATGCCTCCTGGGATTGGCTCCAGGTTCCCCCGCAACCTTGAAGAAGGAGTAAGCGGTGGAAGTTGGATGGATGGATGGATGGATGGATGGATAATCAATCAATCACTTTAATTATATAGCACAATAAAAACAACACTAGTTGACCATTGTGCTGTACGACTACAACTACAAATAAAAGCAACATTCCGAAAAGAAAAAGACTACCTATGTACAACCGCACAGAAGTGAAAAGACATCATTGCACATGGTAATAAACTCTAAACAGAAAACCAAGCAAGGACATGCTTTGGGTTAAGTTATAAAGAGAAGTTTTCAACTTGGATTTAAATTCTGACTGAAACGATAATGACACCGAACACTAAATGTCTTGCTATGAATTAAGTATAAATAAATGGGATATTACTAAGTAGTACACAGAACATGAAGATTAATTGTTGTGACTTAATCATTTCTATTCAAGCCGTTTTGTTGTCTGATTCTCTTGCAGCACATATCGGAGTTGCTGGCAGTAGTCCGGCTACCGTTTATTCACCCAAGCTACCTGCTGAACGTGGTGGACAATGAGGAGCTGATCAAGTCGTCCGAGGCCTGCCGAGACCTAGTGAACGAGGCTAAGCGCTACCACATGCTCCCTCACGCTCGCCAGGAGATGCAGACTCCCCGAACCCGGCCAAGACTGTCGGCAGGTACAGCACTGAGCCAGCTCATTCCTGCCTTCACTTTCACCTGTACAGCTAATTCCTCATGCGTAAACATTGAGGATTAAAACCTAGTAGGCATTAAACCTATTTCAACCCACCTTCCATATTCCACCAACCCAACCCTTTCCATTTTCTTTGGGCTGTTCTATGGCTGCTAGACCATTGAATAGGGTGTGCTGGTTTTCAATTTTTAACTCCAAGGATAATGAACAAGGAGAGTAGGAGTGGGGAAAGTACAACAAAAAGTACTTTGTGAACAATTATTCATTCCGTTGTCATTCATCATCAGGTAGCAATAGGCCGAGTTCGTAGATTGGCAGAACCTTGTGGTGTTCAACCTTGTGGAGCAATATGAGGAAATGCTTATGGAGTGTGAGTGTAAGTTTCCTTCATTTATTCTCAACTGCAATGATGCCGTAGAAGCACCTTTTTTGTTTTGCCAAGCCTTTTGATGGATGATCTGTTTTTGTTGGTGCTGCAGAGAACTGAAACCGTTTTAAATGTCAGAATTGTGATCTTTTTTATTCAGTTTAATGTGCCAATAATCCAAAAAGTAATCATGGACTGAAAGATAGAGGTATTCAGCTATCATTTTGTGAAGGTATTAAATGTCTTGCTTTCACATGTGTGGATAAGAATCTAACACGACTGAATGGTGAGAGAAATGACCATTTAATGCTTAAGCATTAGTTAATGGCTGTAATTTATATACTTATATAGCGCTTTTATCCAAAGCGCTTCACACTGTGTCTTATTCACCCATTCACACACACCAGTGGTAGTAGGCTGCCATGCAAGGCGCTAACTTGCCATCAGGAGCAACTTGGGGTTCAGTGTCTTGCCCAAGGACACTTCAGCATGTGGAGTCACGTGGGCCGGGAATCGAACCGCCAACCCTACGATTAGTGGACAACCCACTCTACCAACTGCACCACGGCTGCCCCACGGCCGCAAGTAAATATGACTTGACTATGAATTTGAAAGTCTGATTTCTGGATATTTTTTCATAGCGCTGCGTTTCATGTTACCACTATTGACTAGTGTTATGGACTCAAGTCCATTCGTCTTTAAACGAGCTGTTTGCATTGTCATCTCTGGAACAGGCCGTGTTGTCGGTTCAATAATCAGACTAGAGATGGTAAATACATTTTTTTTTAAAAAAGACTATGATAGTGTGAAAATTCTTTCTCGCTGAACTGCCTTCAACAAATGGCAAGTTGTGACGTAAAGATCTGCGACACGTCACGATGGTTCACGATTTTCATACACTGAAGAAGAAGAAGAAGCTTTTATTTGTCACATGTAAATTACAGCAAAGTGATTTTTAATTTTTTACATCTTTTGATTTATTTTATTTATTTATTTATTTATTTGCCTATCACAGCTTGTTAGGAAGTTGGAGTCAGAGTGCAGGGTCAGCCATGCTACAGCGCCCCTGGAGCAGATATGGTTAAGGGTCAAGGGTCTAACAGTGCCAGCTTGCCGACTGTGGCTCGAAGAGTCTTAACTGTTGAGCCACCACTGCTTCTACAGTATTATGTTTTTGTGCTCTGTACATTCAAAAAGATCTAGGGCTTATATAATACACACATAGTACTAAGCACTAAGTTCTAAGTCTTAGGCACATGTAAAGAAAAAAATGCCTTAAAATTAATAAAAAAAAAAGAAATGCTTTCTACAAAGAGCATTAAAATAAACAGTTAAAACTGTAAACTAAACTAAAACTATACAGGTTTAAGAGAATATTTTTAGATAAACCCTGACAACCAGCATTTCTTTCTTTTTCTTTTTCAGAAACATTTTTCTAACATTTCTTTGTGTTTGAAAATGTAATTTATTTTTTATTTAATTGAATTTTTTTTTTTTACTGACTCAATAATGCAGAAGCCATCAAATAAACACACACACACACACACACACACACACACACATATGCATATTTATTTTATGGCTTCTGCATTATTGAGTCAGTAAAAATATATGTGTGTGTGTGTGTGTGTGTGTATGTGTATATGTGTATGTGTTATCAGTCTGAGCCATCATAAACTCTAGCATACATTTCTTCTTCAGATAAGCCGTTCCCAATCTCAGACTGGGCCGATTCCTCAGCTTCATCAGAGCAGACAGTGTGAGCAGTGTATGGATTTATTTAGTCCTTATGTACTGTGGCCCTTTCTCCCACCCTGACTGTTATTGATCGGAGTCCAGTGCAATACAGGGGCAATGAAATGCTGTCTGAATACACTGAGACAGATCTCTCTGAGGAATGATATTGTACGCACTCCTCTCACATATTACCATGTGATATTTCTGCACTGGGTCTTCAAAGTCATTTCATGTCTCGTGTAAAGGCTCAATTGAGAGCAAGATCTAGAGAAAGGTTTTTATTGCAGCAGTCAAGCGTAACGGCCAAGCGAGCCAAGCAAAACATGGCACCATTTTGCTATTTTTTTTTTACTTTTGGCAAGCATGCAAACCTGGCTACCAAAGCTTTTCTTAATAAATCTCTTAAGTCTTTGTAAATATCAGCAGCAGTCTCTGGCCTTTTGGCATACTCTGTTGGTTTACACTATTAATTCAGATATTTATAAGTAGCCTCAGTCAAGATTTGAGAAAATTGCCTTCGGGGTCTGAGATTTTTCTTTCTTATTTGGCAGAACTTTAGTCTTTCCTTAATAAGGCACTGTTTAATTGTCCTCTGAAATGTATTATAGGTTTAGCTTCGGCACGGTGTTGCCACACCGAACACATTTTTTGCTTGGCAGAATTCGATTAATTTCAGTTTATGCAGGCGACAGTTTATGGCACCTGATAGTTCTCAACTGTGACTGCTTATTGCATTTCCTTTTACCTGCAAAACAACTTTTGTTTTCACAATATGGGTTTTTATACTTTTGAAGCATAAAGTTTTCTCCTTTTCGCTTAGTTGTTTCCATTCACCATCTTTTTTTTTTTTTTTTTTTTTGCCATTTTTCATATTATAACACCCCATCCAACAACCCCCCACCATACCCAGCCCCAGCAAAATAATCTTAGCCAAAACCAAAAGAATGGGGGAAACAAAAAACAACAACAAACAATAAATAAATAAATGAAAAGTAAGATTATTAGTATTTACTGTATACCTTCCCTCAATCCACCTCCAGGCTGTATACATCGTTGGAGTAGGTAATAAATTGTTGCCATTTTCTAGAGCTGCAACAGCTAATCGGTAAAATCAATAATAATCGATGATGAAAATCGCTGTCAGTGAATCTCATTATGGATTAGTCGGTCTGCGAGCGGCACAGGAGAGATTTACTCATTACGTTACTTCTGTTCAGAAAACACGCAACGGAGTGTAAATACTAAAGTTGTGTCCCAAATGAAGTACTGTACACTTACACTATGCACTGTATAACCCTACCATCTAGTGGGGGGATTTTAGAAAGGTAATATCATCTTAAATATAACAATAGCGGTGTTTTTTTTTTTTTTACTAACCGGAAGTATAAGCCACGACAGCGCATAACATCATACGCACACTAGCATTTGCAGTTACCCAGAGTCACTGATAATGACTTTCTTCAGTTTACTTTCTGTCAGCGCTGCCTTTTTTTCCCCATCAGACGGAGGAGAAATCGTCACGTGACTGTGGAAGAAAGTGTGTAACTTCAAAGTCCTCTAAGGCAGGGAGCATTTTAAACACAGCGGAAATCAAACTGATGCACGAGGACAAACTTATGTTTAAATCCAAAGCGCTCCCGTGTGTGTAAGGGGCAGGGGAAACTGGTGCGAGTTGCTTAAAAGGTTTAGTTTAATTGAAGTTTATTGTCATTGTATGCTGTATTTGCGTGCTTGCAGTGTAACCTCTGTCGTTTATTATAACGGAAGTGATGTGTTAGTATCGAGGCCACGTTGCTGTGTGGACGCGCTGATACAGACTGTAGCGCGAGTAAGATCTGTAATGTCTCATTAAAAAATTATGATCAAAAGTAAACAAGTAAAATAATATTCCTGAAGACGGCGAGTAACAGAAACCACAAGGTGCAGTGAAAGTGAGTTTTTATTATTAACTTAGAAGTTTAATTCGTTGTTTTTTGTGCATCTATAAACATAATGCATAAATATTATAAAATAAATGTGTATATATATATATATATATATAAACCGCTGGCAACAAAAGTGAGTACACCCCTGAGTGAAAATGTCCAAATTGGTCCCAAAGTGTCAATATTTTGTGTGACCACCATTATTTTCCAGCACTGCCTTAACCCTCTTGGGCATGGAGTCCACCAGAGCTTCACAGGTTGCCACTGGAGTCCTCTTCCACTCCTCCATGATGACATCACGGTGCTGGTGGATGTTAGAGACCTTGTACTCCTCCACCTTCTGTTTGAGGATATATATATATATATCTCATTTTCCCCAAAATGCCTCTGATGTTACACGTGTTTTTTTTTTTTTACATTTTAAAAAGAAGATTAGACCTTTAAGCCAGTCTGATATAGAGGGGGGTTGTGAAGAGGTCCAAGACAACAATATTCTGCGCCGAGCGAGTAACGATGCGAACGTTATAACACTAGCTTGTTTATGGTTCAGAGGCTGACGCTGAACTGGAACACCAAGGATGGAAATTAAAGGACAGACATCTAATTTGATTTTATGAACGTCGGAGACAGCCATTCACCATCTTTATTGTGTTTGTGTGTACAGAGTGTGGAAATGTTTGGTACGTGTGGCAGGGTCTGTGTGGCTCTGATGCACAGTGGGATAGCCCATCACCTGTCGGCCCTGTTTATAACACGGTATGGAGCTCAGAGAGCAGTTGACAGCAAACAGAAGTACCTAGACAGTAAAGTTGTTGTACTGAGATGGAGAGAGAGAGAGAGAGAGAGAGAGAGAGAGAGAATGATGAAGGATGGAAAGGTAGGAAGTGAGAAGAAAGTTGAAGAAAGTAAAGCATTAGGGGTTTTTTGTCGCAGATGGACAGTTATGCAGACAGAAAAAGGTGTGTGTATGTGTGTGTGTGTGTGTCCCACATACAGCTCTTGATGCGTACACCACCTGAGCCAGAGAGATAAGTGTGAAGTATGAAAAAAGTGCTGTTATGTCATCCATGGAACATTCCTCTCTCAACCTACTTGATTCGCTCTCACAGACGTCCCCTCGAGTGACAGTTCAAGAGGGCAAAAGCACTTTTGTTTTCTTATAGGCCTACCTCTTCTCCTCTTCTGCCCTCTTCTCTGCTACCTCTTAAATACTGCGGGGAATATGAAGACTTCCTGTCTCCATATCACAGGCCTTACAGACGCATAGAACATCACAGCATCATGTTTACAGTAAAACATCATGCTCGTTACTGTACGCTATAAAAACGTTAGAATTTTCCACAAAGGCTTATTCAACGTTTAACAGTTCTAGCTTTTTAAGCAGTTTTAATTTGGAAGAGAAACGTTCTGTGTCAGGGCTGTACATAGAACCGTAATGGGTTTCTTATGTGGGGGGGAAATGAACAACACTTTAGGTTATTACAGTAGGTTGCCAGAGGATTTCTTTTTAAACCTGAAGTTTAGTCAAGGTATTTTATATCCATATGCTGAAATATTCATTAACATATTTTCCATTTATACACATTACAGTCTCAGTGTATTATTCTTTAATAACTACAGTGAAGTAGTTATGAGATGTCTTGAGATGGCACTAAATCTGACTTCATCCTCCTTATGCCCATATGGCTCCTGTTTGACCAGGATATACTGAAATCTGCAGTCAGATGAGTTATGTAACAGCACAACTCAAAACTCTTTTTAAACTATTAAAGCAACCGAAGCTATAATGTCTTATTTCCAGTTTTGAAAGCACTGGCCATTATTCACCCTTTGGGTCGACATCCATTTAGAATGTTTTTTTGTGCTAGACAGATTTCGCTGCCACATTTCAGTAAATTCAGTATTCATACATTCCTCCATAACTGGGTAGAGCTTTCCACCATGCGTTTATTAGTGGCTGATCAGCAGTTTCGCCATGGGTAGTGCATGATAATTAAGAACCACAAGGGATAAATCTGAATTCCTGAGCTCTTGACTTTCTCCTCTCCTCTCTCCTAACCTCTGGCCAGGAATAGGTCATGATTTGTGTGTATTCGAATAACTAATTAAATGATTCCTGTGAATGTAGCGCTGGTTTCTCTCCCACAGATTGAGTATCATCTGTGGCTTAACTACGGACTCAGCTCTCCAATTAAACTTTAAAAAAAATAAAAAATTATACTGGGTTTAATTACTCCACTAATGGTTGTTCTCTACTGTTTTTTTTTTCATGGTGTATGGCTAAGCCTCATGCGTGCCCAGGAAGTCCAAAAAACAACGAGATATTACTTTTCTTCCAACGTGTACCCTATCTCCACACCACAATCATATCACGACAATGACTGGGGTCATATCTGTCCCCTTTCTGCACTAGCCATTCAACTACCAATACATCCAATTTTCCACAGACATAGTTTGGGAGACAGTGTTCAATTGGACCTACAGCATTGTTCAAATGTTTCTACTCAATGTGACCTTTCAGTCTTTTCCATTATTTGTCGTCTGTTCAGGGAAATGAATGGAGGGCATTATTGTGCAATATGTTCATGGTTTTAATTAATTTAGATGTATAATGTCATGCAGGTTTAAATGAAACATAATTGCTTTCTAATTCTCACCTACAGCACTAATTCTACACTGTTTAATGAGTCGCTCTCTGATAAATGGTTGAATCCCAGTAGCTGCCTATGGCCAGTGCTGCTGTAGTTCACATGGTGAGTCAGTGCCTAGCAGATTATTCAGCCAGTGTCTGCTGCATGCGTGACAGGTAATGAGGAGCATTTTACACAAAACTGTCAGCTTCTCTCAGTCTCAGTCTCTCTCAGGACAGGCCAATATGTATGCTGTTTTCCAACATCGTCTCAGGCTGTTACATTAACGCTGGCAGTTTCTTCACTCGGTTTTTATTTATTTATTTATTTATTTTCTTTTTGTGTGTTCTTTTGTTACATTAACCCGTTTCGGAGGGGCCTGTCAGAACTAATCTGGACAATTCTCTCAGCATGGCTCACCTGCTGATTGCTTTCCATTAGCATGCTATGCAGATGAATACTGCACTAAAATAGCATCAAATCGTTTTATAATGCATCTGCTGGTTTCCTTTATTTATTTTTATTTTTAACCAAATGTAAAATGTTCTGTTTCTGGCTGTATTTGTAACATGGTGAACATCATGATGTATTTGGCAAACCCTGAGTTTTATACACAGTGATAAAAGCCTTACCAATCTCTTACCATGTTTTTCTTCTTATCTCTTTTATTTTTGTTGACATTTCATTTTCTTTCATAAGGAGTAAAACTGTATATGAGTGATGTTCACCTCCCTTTGTGTTGGCTGTTTTGTGTTCACTGTGGCCTGTGCTTGACCTGCAGGTGTGTGAGTGTGTTTGTGTGTTTGTGTGTGTGTGTGAGAGAGTGAGAGAGAGAGAGAGAGAGAGAGAGTGTGGTTGCTCCCAATGGCACTGACCACAATGTTCTGACCCTACAACAGCCCTGAGCCCAGCAGGAGCTCCATGCTCCTTTTCATGCCACATTAACCCTCTGCAGGCATATGGGGACAGGGCAAGGAGCAGAACGATGGGGAAATCATGCTGAGCGTTAAACCACAGGGAGACTCTGATATCTTCTCAGTTGAAGTCAGATGTTGAGATGAGGTTTTAGGAGTTGAACAGTTTTTGCTCACTGATTGATTGAAGTATACTCCGTTTAAATCTAGACACGTTTGCTCAGGACATCTATACCATGAGTGGTATACACCAAACACATGGATCAGCAACCTGTTGAGAACCTCAGACCTTGTACTGTATATACCTGGTGATTTCGTGCGTCTTTGGTAAATGGTAAATGTGCACTTATATAGCGCTTTTATCCAAAGCGCTTTACACTGTGTCTCGTTCACCCATTCACACACACACTCACACACCAGTGGTAGCAGAGCTGCCATGCAAGGCGCTAGCTTGCCATCGGGAGCAACTTGGGGTTCAGTGTCTTGCCCAAGGACACTTCGGCATGTGGAGTCACCCGGGCCGGGAATCGGACCGCCAACCCTACGATTAGTGGACAACCCACTCTACCCGAGCGCCACAGCCACCCCAACATCTAGGTCTGAAATCTTTCAATTTCAGACCTAAAAACCTGCATAGGGATTATCCTCACATAGAAATCAAACTGCAAAAGTTGACATCCAAATTTGACGTTTTCTTGCAGGTTCTATATTTTGTGTCGATTTATTTTTTTTTAATGTGGTCGACTGATGAGTGATGAGTAATGTGCTAATCTGCATCTTGAACGGGGCAATTTTAAACTGGCTAAGAAGATATGTTATACTCCTACTCCTGACAGAATTGCCATGTCTTCTCTTTTAAACTGTCCGTTGTTTATTTTGTCTTGTATGCTTACTACAGGTGCTGCAAACTCTTATCCAGATACAGTCCAGGAAATCAGACACATGAAACAGGCAGCTGTAAACAGGGCTTTAGAGAAGAACAGCTGCAGGATGCAGTATTTTTTCCCCTATTTATAACTGTACGTGTGTGTTTGTTCCTGCGTCCTGTGATAGGGCTGGGTTATAGTCCTTACAAGCTGTCTGACAATTGGAACATTAAGATATTTGACATAAAACACAAGACATTTGTCAGAATATGAAAAATGAGGAGAAAAGTAACGCATTTCTTATGCGCCCGAAGTTCCTGTTCTTTTACATGGTTTTCATAACTTCTTGGTTGTTCAATCGGTAGTGTGCAGTCTCGCTAAACTAGACACAAAAATGAAAACAATTCAGCTACTATCAGCCATCCACTGACACTTGGGTATAAAAGCTGGTTTTTTTCCCTGATAGGCAAATCCAAAACCAATTTATCTTCTCCATTCTGGACCATCTTCACCAAAAGGCTGGTGGGTACAAAGTCATGTTTCCCAATTACCAGGCCAAATGCAGTTTATGGAAATTGGAGATGCCCAAAACTGTAAGGTGAGACTTGACTGAGGGCTTGAAATGCCACACCAAACTCAGTTGAAGGCCTACTGGTAGAGCTGTGATCCCTCTACAGGACAGGTTCTCGGGAAGATACAGAGTGAGTGAGGCTGACTGTGTGCAGGAGAGATAGAGAGTGAGAGAGTGATTTACTGCTCTTCTCTGCTCCAGATGCTATCATTACTGCTCTTTAGCTCAGAGGTGAGAGTTACCTGGGTGGCTCTGTCTCCCATTGGGAAAGCTTTATTTACCACTGGCAGGTGCTGATCCAGTGCCATGGATAGGCTCATTACGAAGAAGCGAGGTGGAAGAAGATGCTGTGATTGCTGCATGGAACAGGAGGAGGTAGCTAGTGCCGAGGGGAGGTGGGGGCTGTCAAGGTGCTGTCTCGCATTGCTCTATGAGAGCTACCCATGGAGCGACATGAAGAGACCGAGACCGAGAGATAAACAGGAAGAGAGAGAGTGTACGGGTGCTGTCAGTAAAGAATTTCACTTCCTGTCCATATCACAGATTTAATTGACAGGTGCTCGAGAGCCTATTGGCCTATTGTGGTGAAAAGAGAGACACTCTCAGATCTCCCATAAGTAAGTGTTTGGCATGGGCATGCAATAGTGTAAGGCATGCCAGAGCTCACTGATGCAAGTTTGATAGTTTGATACTCACAGGAGCAGCCCAAGAAACAGGTTGAAAAAAAAAATTTTTTTTAATTATTTTTTTTTTTTTAAACAATGAGCAATGTAAGAATATCTGGAATTTGAAGACTACAGAAAATTTCTGCAGCTTGAAATGATGGCTTAATTAGAATAAGTAATATGTCTAATTACAGAGTTGCCTAATAACCTCGTCAGCATAGAATGCCAGCATAGCACACAGATTTAGCCAAAAAATATTTTTATTAGTGGCTGTTGGTTTTTTAATGAAGCCCCCTAGGGCTCGGAACTCACCCTTTTGAAATGGGTTTTGAAATGTGCATAAATGCTTGTGATGGTCAGGTGTCCATATTCTGTACGTTTGGCCAAATACTATGTGGTTGTTAATTGGCATTTTGTGAGTGCAGACAATGTCTTCAAATAATTGACAGCTCTGGGTAGCTTTGCTTTACACTAGAGAGCTGAATCTTGAGTAGAATCTGAATAGTAGGGAAGAAATGGGCTGGTGTTGAGTGTAGAAGAATGGTCATGGGTAGAAAAAGGGAATTTATAGGAAGTTAACTAAAAAGAAGGTAGTGCGTCGTGTGTGGTCTTTCTCCCAAACTTAAGCTATTTCATAACTCTATTTCAAAATCTAACTTTTAGAAGTTTTGTTTCTTGGTGTCCCGGAAAAGTTTCGAATGTCGTAGAATGTTCAGTGCATCCTGACGGTGGGATTTGAACCCGCAAACTCACCACTATTACTGGCCTACATTCAACATTCGCTGCAATACATACTAATATATAGATGCGTCAACGGGGATATAAATCTGAGAAGACGTTATTTTCATGCGTCATGCCCACGACGTGGGACAATAAACTGTTCCGGTGTGTGCAGTATCTGCTCCACCTGTTTCCTTAATCCGAGAATGAATCATTCTGGTGACGGTGAACACAGATTTTACATCATATCTCCAGCTTCAGCACCAGCGCAAATGATCTCCCTCAACATTTCCTATTCTATCTTCCATCCAAGTAAAGACAAAAGGTTCTCTCACCCTCCCCCTCCTTTTTTTCCCCTCCCTTCTAGTTTTTCACCCCAGTTGTGCCTTTACCTGCCGTGGAGAGGTTTAGCGAAAGAGCCGGAAAGGAAAAGATGACAGTTTTTATAAGAGGGATGCAGGAAGAGAGAGAAGCCCATGGATCAGCCGAGCTGCTGTTGTCAGTGTAGCGCCAGGGAAGTATTGATTCTGAAAGATGAGCCAGCAGTTACAGGGAGCTTAGGAATGTCTGAACCTTTCTCTTTCTCTTTTCCTCTCACTGTGTCTGCCTCTTTTTCTTCCCTCCTAAAAAATAAAGGGCTGTTTTGTTTGGTGCTTTGATGGCAAGCCTATACAGGTGCATATACAGTACATATAAAACAAGATGCCATGAGTATTGGTATCTTGTTCTCATACAATGTTAAGCTTTTGAAGCCTTACTGAGGCCTTTGCTCTTGGGTTCATCTGATAAAAATTGGTTCGTTGTTGTCTATTCATAATTTATTATTTGTGATCACTTCTCAGGTAAGGCGACATTTAATTTATAACGTTAGTCGAGCAAGTGGCTCTTAACAAGCTCGACTAAAAATATGGTTGACCTGAACGTTGAAGGATGGCAAAATGCAGAGAGCCACATGTTGAGGATATTCAGGCCAACCTGGAATCACTGGAGGGCATACCGCTGAACAGATGGTTATGACTTTAGTTAAGCTCTGATAATTCAGTTCTACTCACAAGCTGGCTTGCTCATGTAGGTTACTTTGAAAGGAGGAAAAAGGGGCTTTATGTAACGCATTCATGTTTTGCCAGAATACTTTGGCCGCAAGTTAACTCCCTAGTCTCAATTTAGTGGCTCCATGTCCGAGTGTGTTTGCGCAAGGTAATTTAATGTCATCTGCTGTGTTGATATTCTTGGATTTCGTCTCCACCCAGCCTGGTTAATCAGTGAACCTAATGGAGCAGTGCATTCCATCAGTATACCATTATCTCCTAATGCTCTGTATACTTCTCAGAGCTATGTTTAATAGCTTCACCATTACCACCCAAAGGGGCTGCTGATACACTTGCAGCATTAACAGAGCTCAACTCCATGGTGTGATGTGTTGTTTCTCTAACCTGCAGGAGTTGCAGAGGTGATCGTGTTGGTCGGAGGGCGGCAGGCCATCGGCATGACCCAGCGCTCTCTCACTGCAGTCACCTGCTTCAACCCCCAGAACGGCAAGTGGTATCCGCTCGCTAGCCTGCCATTCTACGACCGCGAGTTCTTCAGTGTCATCTCAGCAGGGGACAACATTTATCTGTCAGGTACTGTCCCTGCACTGGTGGACATCTGTTTAAATTCAACATCAGTCGTCAAAGCAAACGTTGGCCTTTATTCGCCCGTTGAATGACGCACTTTTTTCTTCTAGAGAGCTTTTTTTCTGACACAAAACAAATCATAGATTTTCACGTTAAATGAATGAAAGTCTACTGTAAATGAGCTGTAATTAGAACAACGTGGTTGTGAGGTGTGAACATCACTGCGGCGTCTCATCAGGCGGAACGGAGTCCGGGGTGACGGTGGCAGATGTGTGGTGCTACATGTCACTACTGGACAACTGGAACCTGGTGTCACGCATGACTGTAGCACGATGCAGACACAACAGCCTGGTGTATGATGGGAAACTCTACACTATCGGAGGACTCGGCATGGCTGGGAACCTGGATCATGTCGAAAGGTAATAACGTGTTGGCATACCATTTAAAAACATGACTTCCCTCATCACTTTGACTGTTTGACTGATTTCTTACTTTGCCACTGACAGCTACTGACATTCCCAAAAATAATTTGTTTAATACATAAGCATGAGTCTACGATCCCTTAAACGTTCACCTGACAACCTGGAATTATCTCCCGAATTGAATGCTGTATTTTACAGCACAGAGATGGAACTAGTAGTCATACATAAGTGACCCTGCTCAAAATATGTCACCTCTAGCTGCTACCAGGAAGTTATTGAAGTGACTGTGCAAGGAAAAAGTCCGGCGTACTTCAGTGGCAGTCAGCCCACGAGGGCGAGATTAAACGGGGCAATCAAAAAAACATTACAGCTCTTATTAAAGTAGGCTGCTGCGCCTCATTACAGGATTGAATGGAGCTCGCGAGTGCCTCTCAGCCCATAAGTCGCGCAAAATGAAAACGTCTAATTTGATATTTTTTCCTTAATGCCTCCATGCTGCGCATTATCATGGAATACTTTCCTTCCCCCAACAGCCGTGTAATAGTAACACCTAACTCTCGTCAAATTTGAGAATTAGGAAAGCGCCAACACGCTGTGTTTTCGCAAAAGGAGAGACCGTTAATGTATTGCAAAGTGTCACGTCGAATATTTCGAAGTGGTTCACAGGATGGAACTTTCCTCAAGATGTGGGGCTTATGCGAGGCTAAGAGAGATTGCTGACCAAATGTCCCGTATTTAATGGCTCAACCTCTCTGTGATGTGCTGGCAAATGGATCTAATAACGTTCCCGCTCACCATAACATTCGGATTATTTACGCTTCTGCAAGTTGTGCGACGTATTGCACATCAAACTAGTGAAGTAGCACAGAGATCAGCATGTATAATTTGTAACCCAGCATCAGTTTAGAACCAGCACATTGCAAGGTTAGCTTGCCATACTCTACAGCTTTAGGGTTTCTCAGTAGGGTTTGTTCACAGTGTTGTCAGTACGTAAGCCTTGTTACTTCCGCTTCCGGTACGCCGATGCTCTTAATGCTGCAGCTGTTTTTATTCCTCCCATCATTACGCTATTTAATACATGCTCATTGTCCAGCCGACAGAGATGACGGGACAGAGCAAGTCTTTGAGAAATACAGTTTGCACTTCTGTTGTACAAGAATGACTGGATTGCTTATTATGCTGCTGCGGTTAAATAGAGTCCTGTGGCCTGTGGAACGTTCTGCTCAGCTCTAACGGGTTGATTTGCCTGCAGTCTTCAGTTGATTGGCACCGCCTAAGGAAATTTTGTTTATGGTGCCCAAGTCCAGCTCTGTCTGCCTCCCTTGGACCCTAACATGCCCAATTTGTGACCTGCCATCAATACTTCTCCAGCTTTTTCATGCTCCTAACCATGAAATATCCCACACTTGGAATTATGTCTTCAATCAGGCTTCTCCCAAAGCTGTTGTACACTGCTTGAGGAGACTCAAGCCCAGCAGTGAAATGGAGATGCCCTGTGAGCATACGGGGGTCTGGACTCTCTGGAAAAAGCTGGGGAGTTTGTTCAGGGCAGAGCTTCTGCTGTGCATCAAAGAGTGTTTGAGTTTAGATTTTGGCTTGTTTGCTGATGAGACAAATAAGTTTCATGAAAATGAAACGCAAACAAGATAGTAGTTCTAGTCTACCCATTCTTCATAATCTGCTCACCTCAACAAGTTCCTTGAAATCTCATGGGTGAAAATGCTCAACTAAGAGGGTGAGCAATAGAAATGAAACGTGCCTGATTTATTCTCCATACATTTGTTTGCTCTTGCCTACATAATCGCTGTTTCGTTATCTGCTAGCTGCGCGTTTGCTCGGATTTCGTAGCAATCTTGACAAGTAGGAAGATGGTTAGAAACATCAACAAGAGCCACCGAAGTAAATGTCATTAGCAAATCTTCATTAGCATGAAGGGTGAAGCTTTGGAACTTGCTCAGTTTGACCACAGTGTATAGATTCAGAAGTGAGAAAGCTGGACAGACTAGGATTAAAGCACTGTTGTATCGTTCTCTTTCGGTAGAGATAAAGCAAGGGCCGAATCCCACCGGCACCGCTATCAGCAGGATGTCAAACAGTGTTGTGGATAATGTAGGAAACTGTTGAAGATCACATGTTAATTAATAATAATTGATATGCAGTTGGATTTTTCCGTTTTTATCCCCACTTCTTTTTTTTTTTAAACATCCTATAAATGCTTACTCTTCTACCCTTAAACAAAATGACTGTTGTGTTGGCTGAGCGCTGTGTATACTAGAGTCTGACGTGTACTGTTTTATTTCTGGTCTTTGTCTGGACTAGCCTGCTTTATGTTTGATGCGGAACCTGATGTTGAGATTTCATATTATTTTCTGTTTATGTCTAGTGGGTTTTCTGGCGGTGTAAGACAAACACTACAATGTTTCACACTACTTTAAATATGCTGACTTTATCAGAAATATTTCAAACATGCCTGCAGCAGCTGAACTTTAAGGACAACAGAAAAGAGAGAGAGAAAAAGAGAGAGAGAGAGAGAGAGAGAGAGAGAATATTTTAATACTCAAGAGAGAACCCTTAAAGAAAGCTCAGAGAAAACCCACCCCAGCAGGTAGTCAATATAATTGTCTCTCAGGGTGTCCTTTGCTCAGAGCATGGCTCCATTGAACTTGTGTGTCAAATATACATTGAAGCTAAAGTCTATTAGACGCAAGCGTAGTGTGACTAATTAGCACCGGGCCCAGGAAGGCTTAAAAGCCTCTGCTTGCTCTGGTCTGGGTTCAGATGGTTCAGATAGTGCTTTCAGGAAAATTAGAGGCCCCACCTCCCCCTTGTTTCCTTCAGCGAAACAGAATCTGTCCTTCTGTCCTGCCATGAGTTTAGTTTCCCTAGGAAGAAATGTTTTGACACTAATCCTAAGTGCATTGTCCTCTAACCCGAAAAAGCTGTCAAACCTGTCAGTGCCCCCAACTGACACTGACAACACACACAACACACACACACACACACACACACACACACACACACACACGCACACACACACACGCACACAAATACAGTAGTGTGCAAAACTCTTAGGTGCCCTATTCAAGTCAGTGCAAAAAACTTTTAAGATTCCCAAACATTCGTTTTCTAGCACAAACTTAAATGTTATAGAAAAATGTTTGTACAGTATCTCACAAAAGTGAGTACACCCCTCACATTTGTGTAAATATTTTGATTATAACTTTTCATGTGACAACACTGAAGAAATGACACTTTGCTACAATGTAAAGTAGTGAGTGTACAGCTTGTGTAACAGTGTACATTTGCTGTCCCCTCAAAATAACTCAACACACAGACATTAATGTCTAAACCACTGGCAACAAAAGTGAGTACACCCCTAAGTGAAAATGTACAAATTGGGCCCAATTAGCCATTTTCCCTCCCCGGTGTCATGTGACTTGTTAGTGTTACAAGGTCTCAGGTGTGAATGGGGAGCAGAGGTGTTAAATTTAGTGTCATCGCTCTCACACTCCCTCACACTGGTAGTTCAACAGGAAGTTCAACATGGCACCTCATGGCAAAGAACTCTCTGAGGATCTGAAAAAACGAATTGTTGCTCTACATAAAGATGGTCTAGGCTATAACAAGATTGCTAAGACCCTGACACTGAGCTGCAGCACGGTGGTCAAGACCACACAGCGGTTTAACAGAACAGGTTCCACTCAGAACAGTCCTCACCGTGGTCCACCAAAGAAGTTGAGTGCACGTGCTCAGCGTCATATCCAGAGGTTGTCTTTGGGAAATAGACGTATGAGTGCTGCCAGCATTGCTGCAGAGGTTGAAGGGGTCAGGGGTCAGCCTGTCAGTGCTCAGACCATACGCCGCACACTGCATCAGATTGGTCTGCACGGCTGTCGTCCCAGAAGGAAGCCTCTTCTAAAGATGATGCACAAGGAAGCCTGCGAACAGTTTGCTGAGGACAAGCAGAGTAAGGACATGGATTACTGGAACCATGTCCTGTGGTCTGATGAGACCAATATAAACTTATTTGGTTCAGATGGTGTCAAGCGTGTGTGGTGGCAACCAGGTGAGAAATACAAAGACAAGTGTGTCTTGCCTACAGTCAAGCATGGTGGTGGGAGTGTCATGGTCTGGGGCTGCATGAGTGCTGCCTTCAGTTCATTGAGGGAACTATGGATGCCAACATGTACTGTGACATACTGAAGCAGAGCATGATCAGTATGCAGTATTCCAGCATGATAACGACCCCAAACACACCTCCAAGACGACCACTGCCTTGTTAAAGAAGCTGAGAGTGAAGGTGATGGACTAAACCCTATTGAGCATCTGTGGAGCATCCTCAAACGGAAGGTGGAGGAGCACAAGGTTTAACATCCACCAGCTCCGTGATGTCTTCATAGAGGAGTGGAAGAGGACTCCAGTGGCAACCTGTGAAGCTCTGGTGAACTCCATGCCCAAGAGGGTTAAGGCAGTGCTGGAAAATAATGGTCCCCACACAAAATATTGACACTTTGGAACCAATTTGGACATTTTCACTTAGGGGTGTACTCACTTTTGTTGCCAGCGGTTTAGACATTAATGTCTGTGTGTTGAGTTATTTTGAGGGGACAGTAAATTTACACTGTTACACAAGCTGTACACTCACTACTTTACATTGTAGCAAAGTGTCATTTCTTCAGTGTTGTCACATGAAAAGATATCATCAAACATTTACAAAATGTGAGGGGTGCACTCACTTTTGTGAGATACTGTATGTCAGTAAAAAAAAAATACGTAAAGTGACCACTTTTCAGACAAAAAAAAATGAAAGCTGCTATGTTTTGCTGCAAAAATAAGAATCAAGTGTGACAGTCAACGTCTCCAGAAGAACTTTGGCTGGTTCTGCAAGATGCTCGATTTCCTTATAAAATTTATTTCCTTATAAAACTGCACAAATGGTACCTGATGCTACTATTATTTATTTATTTATTTATTTATTCATTTATTCATTCATTCATTTTTGTCACACCAAATATTGACTTTGTTTCATTTACTATTGTTTACTTCTCTTTACTGTATTTTTTTTTAATGTAGAAACATTTCATTTCATTAATTTGAAGGCATCTTTGCTCTACAGCATGTCTTTGCATCTGCCTAAAACTTTTGCACAGTCCTGTACACACACTCTAATGGTCTGCTGGTATCTTCTGACACACGAATGCAATAAGGTCACAATGAACTTTTGATACCACTTAAACGTCACTCCTGTCCTAAATCTCATCACTCCACTATTGCTTTTCTGAAGACAGTGGACCACTAAAGAAAAACGCTTTTCCAGCTCTGAAGATTTTCATCAAAAGATTGTGTGTGCTGTAAGGATGGAGGCGTTAGGGGAGTGGCGGGTTAGTGCTGTTGCCACTCTGCAGACACTGTCACAATCGTGAAGAAGCAAGGTCCTGTGCACCCTGCTGTGCTAATCCAGCACTTGGCGGGATTAACAGATTTTTAAAATTCTATTCCCCGCTGCGCTTCTCCTCTGTCTCCTGCTGTTTAATGCCCATAGCCTGCCTCTCCACCCACATTCCCACCAGCGGGGAAAATTGGAATGATTATGAGCCGGACCCTTGGCGAAACCCCTCACTCACAGTTGATTTTCCCCCCACCCTTTCCTCTGTTCTGCTCCCCATGCCATCTGTATATTCACAGCTAAGAAAGGTGTTGTCTCAGTGCTGTCGCAATTTCTCAATTCTAGCTGTATCTCACTCAATCCACCAAGCTTGAGCAGGAGAAGGCTCCATTTTCCTCATCCTTTTCAATAAGAGGCAAATTTAGACCTGGTGGGTAGGGTGAGGGGAAAAAAGTATTTGATCCCCTGCTGATTTTGTACGTTTGCCCACTGACAAAGAAATGATCAGTCTATAATTTTAATGGTAGGTTTATTTGAACAGTGAGAGACAGAATAACAACAAAAAAATCCAAAAAAACGCATGTCAAAAATGTTATAAATTGATTTGCATTTTAATGAGGGAAATAAGTATTTGACCCCCTCTCAATCAGAAAGATTTCTGGCTCCCAGGTGTCTTTTATACAGGTAACAAGCTGAGATTAGGAGCATACTTGTTGGTGAGATTATTCGCAAATGGAAGAAACACAAAAGAACTGTCAATCTCCCTCGGCCTGGGGCTCCATGCAAGATCTCACCTCGTGGAGTTGCAATGATCATGAGAACAGTGAGGAATCAGCCCAGAACTACACGGGAGGATCTTGTCAATGATCTCAAGGCAGTTGGGACCATAGTCCCAACTGCCTTGATGTAGCTTACTGAGCTATATTGTCAGAGCTATACTGAGCTATATTGTCATACTGAGCCAATGTAGCTTACTGAGCTAGATTTGTGAATGGCAGTTGTTTTATCCAGTCAGCTTTACGGTTAGAATACACCTGAGCAGTAAGGTCTTTCTCAAGGGCTCCAACAGTACCTCTTTGGTAGTGTTGGGATTTGAATTTCAATCCTCCCAGGAACTAAATCAGTGCCAAGAACTGCCAAACACAAGCCCTAAAATCCAGTGCTCCATCCAGGGCAGTGGTGGCTCATTCGTTATTATATTAGAGATGCCTGCAGCTTTTGTTCAGCATTTTATGACTCTTTGCTATTGTGATACAGGAGACAACCGAAAAGCATGCTTATTAAGTCACACGGGACACTGCCTCACGCTTTTCTTACTGTTGCTTGGCACACATCTGAAACAAGCAAGCGAATGTTACACCTGCATTCCCTTCAAAATCAAATAGCGTCAAACTGCCGGTAATTGCTTGAGTTTTTGGATCAGTGGCAAGGAAAATAACATGGTGAAAATCCAGCATGACAGAGGCTTAAGCGTCTGCCAGAACTAACAAAGTTGATCGGTGCAACATGACGGTGATCAGTTAGTGTACGTTCTACCAAAAATGGCCTGTCTGGATCAGAGTGGGATCAATTCGAATCAGTTTACTGTATGCACAATTGTGAAATGTGTTGTTTCTTTTCTGTTTTTATTAAAAAATATATATACATTTTAGCAGCTCTGTATTGACAGACAGTTTGTTCAGTATTAAAGGGTGCAGCATTCTGTGTGTTGTCACTCACCAGCCACTTTAACAGGAACATCTTTACACCTGCTCATTCATGCAGTTACCCAATCAGCTAATCGTGTGTCAGCAGCGCAGTGCATAAAATCATGCTGATTAGAAAATGCCCAGGCGACATTTTTCCAGTCTTCAACTGCCCAGGTTCGGTGAGCCTGTGCCCACTGTAGCCTCAGATTACTATTTATTGCCTGAAAGGAGTGGAACCTGACGTGGTCATCTGTCATTGCAGCCTATCTGTCTCAAGGTTTGGCATGTTGTTCATTCTGAGATGCTTTTCCGCTCGACCCATTCGTCACGAATGGTTATTTGAGTTAGCGTAGCCATCGTGTCAGCTCTAAGCAGTCTGGTCATTCTCCTCTGACCTCTCTCATTAATAGTGCATTTTCACCTGCAGAACAGCAGCTCACTGGATGACTGGTGGGGTTTTTTGGTTGTTGTTTTTTTTTGTGTTTTATTTTTGCACCGTTCTGTGTAAACTCTTGAGACTGTTGTGCATGAACCTCCCAGGAGATAAGCAAAATATTGAAACGCACACAGTTGGTTATTATGTGCTTGGACTAGATTGTTTAATATAATAAGCTTTAGAGATCATAGTTAAATATCAGCCAAATGTCAGTTCAGTTTTATCGTTTATGCATTTAGCACTGAGGCCACCCACATATACATATACATGGTAAAATTCAGTTTGATTGTTTTTTATACGCCCCTTCTACATTGGCAGTGCTGTACTTTTTATGTTTGCGATTTATGAATTTGTTTTAAAATAGCCATTAGGCCACAATGAAGGAAAGTAAGGCTAGCTCTGTTGACAGTGTTGCTGAGGTGACAGGAACAGATCTTGGCGGTGTCAGAGCAGGGTATTAGGTGGGGGCATTAATGGATGTAGCAGGGAGGCTGTCTGCCATCAGTCAGATAAATGACTAGCTGATGCATCGGGAGATTTCCAAGCTTCACCAGAAGCATTCTCATATATTTTCTTTTTTTTTTTTTTTTTTAAAAAAAATATTTTTTTTTTTTTTTTTTGGGGGGGGGGGGAAAAAAAAAAAAAAAAAAAAAAAAAAAAAAGGAGGATCCAGGCTGCAAGATAGTTGACCTACATCTCTTAAAAGCCCGCCATGGGTGGCAGTGAGGCTCCAACATGTTAATGATACACCTCTACTCACTATTCCTCACATGTCGCTCTTCACACTCACACAGCCCACACTCTTCATTCAGATGCATTCATTCTGCTCCTGAAGAAACAGGAAGAGCCAGGCTCATAGTAAAGTCTCATCTCCAGTTTGTCCTGGCTGTAGCCCTTTTCAGATCGAAATGGAGTAATTAGTATATGACCTACTCGGCTGTCGGGTTGTACTGTCGCTGTTTGTGTGTGATGCACAAATCCAATTACGCCAGAGCAGTGAGTTGCGTGCAGTCCTCCCGATGGAGGCTGAAGGTGCCCTTCACAGTGATGGAGTATGAGATGGTAGTGCACGAAAGGCTGGAGTGGCAGGCTATATTACAGATGAGTTTATACACAGGGATTATCTGGCAAATCTGGGAGGACAGCCACTGTCAGAAGTAGCTTAGGTAAAAGGTGGCTGAAGGGTGCAAGCTGTAATTGTTTAGCTTCCATATTGCATGACCTCATATGTGTAGAGAAACACACACGCAGTAACATACACAAGGTTTAGCCCTATTTCTATATCACTGAAATAGTCTGTGGATGGATTTGCTTCCTACTGATGGCTGTGGGATTCTAAATGCATGAAAGACTCTGCAGTCAGTTTCTTCAATCAATTTTGGCAAAGAACCACATCATTTTCACAGGCAGAGGGGACTTACTGTAACTGACATAGCAAATAACCGTCCGTGTTTACTACCCACTGTTTCAAACAAAATTCTTGAAAGACTTTGTATTGCAACAAATAAAACTCATTGTGTCACCATATGGAGATTTGGAGAACCAGATTCTTTCAAGATTCTGAAGCTTTTGGCCAAAAAAGTTTACACACACACACACAAACATATATACACATATATACACATATACACACACACACACACACACACACACATATATACACATATATACACACACACACACACACATATATACACATATATACACGTATATACACACACATATATATACACATATATACACACACATATATACACATATATACACACACACACACACACACACACACATATATACACATATATACACACACACACACACACATATATACACATATATACACATATATACACGTATATACACACATATATATACACATATATACACACACATATATACACATATATACACACACACACACACACATATATACACATATATACACACACACACACACACACATATATACACACACACACACACACACATATATACACATATACAGTGGTGTGAAAAAGTGTTTGCCCCTTCCTCATTTCCTGTTCTTTTGCATGTTTGTCACACTTAAGTGTTTCGGAACATCAAACCAATTTAAACAATAGTCAAGGACAACACAAGTAAACACAAAATGCAATTTGTAAATGAAGGTGTTTATTATTAAAGGTGAAAAAAAATCCAAACCATCATGGCCCTGTGTGAAAAAGTGATTGCCCCCCTTGTTAAAACATACTATAACTGTGGTTGTCCACACCTGAGTTCAATTTCTCTAGCCACACCCAGGCCTGATTATTGCCACACCTGTTCACAATCAAGGCATCACTTAAATAGGAGCTGCTTGACACAGTAAGGTCCACCAGAAGATCCTTAAAAGCTACACATCATGCCGAGACCCAAAGAAATTCAGGAACAATTGAGAAAGAAAGTAATTGAGATCTATCAGTCTGGAAAGGGTTATAAAGCCATTTCCAAAGCTTTGGGAATCCAGCGAACCACAGTGAGAGCCATTATCCACAAATGGCGAAGACATGGAACAGTGGTGAACCTTCCCAGGAGTGGCCGGCCGCCCAAAATTACCCCAAGAGCGGCGGCACGACTCATCCAAGAGGTCACAAAAGACCCCACAACAACGTCAAAGAACTGCAGGCCTCACTTGCCTCAGTTAAGGTCAGCGTTCATGCCTCCACCATCAGGAAAAGACTGGGCAAAAATGGCCTGCATGGCAGAGTTCCAAGGAGAAAACCACTGCTGAGCAAAAAGAACATCAAAGCTCGTCTCAATTTCTCCACAACACATCTTGATGATCCCCAAGACTTTTGGGACAACATTCTGTGGACCGATGAGACAAAAGTGGAACTCTTTGGAAGGTGTGTGTCCAAGTATATCTGGCGTAGAAGGAACACTGTATTTCATAAAAAGAACATTATACCAACAGTAAAATATGGTGGTGGTAGTGTGATGGTCTGGGGCTGTTTTGCTGCTTCAGGACCTGGAAGACTTGCCGTGATAAAAGGAAGTATGAATTCTGCTGTCTACCAAGAGATCCTGAAGGAGAATGTCCGACCATCTGTTCGTGTACTCAAGCTGAAACGAACTTGGGTTCTGCAGCAGGACAATGATCCTAAACACACCAGCAAGTCCACCACCGAATGGCTGAAGAAAAACAAAATGAAGACTTTGGAGTGGCCTAGCCAAAGTCCTGACCTGAATCCTATTGAGATGTGGTATGACCTTAAAAAGGCCGTTCATGCTCGAAAACCCTCTAATGTAACTGAATTAGGACAATTCTGCAAAAAAGAGTGAGGGCCAAAATTCCTCCAGGACGCGGTAAGTAAAAGCCTCATTGCACGTTAACGCAAACGCTTGGTTGCAGTTGTTGCTGCTAAGGGTGGCCCAACCAGTTATTAGGTTTAGGGGGCAATCACTTTTTCACACAGGGCCATGATGGTTTGGATTTTTTTTCACCTTTAATAATAAACACCTTCATTTACAAATTGCATTTTGTGTTTACTTGTGTTGTCCTTGACTATTGTTTAAATTGGTTTGATGTTCCGAAACACTTAAGTGTGACAAACATGCAAAGGAACAGGAAATGAGGAAGGGGGCAAACACTTTTTCACACCACTGTATACACGTATATACACACACATATATATACACATATATACACACACATATATACACATATATACACACACACACACACACATATATACACATATATACACGTATATACACACACATATATATACACATATATACACACACATATATACACATATATACACACACACAAACATATATACACATATATATACACACACACACACACACACATATATACACATATATACACATATATATACACACACACACACACACACATATATACACATATATACACATATATATACACACACACACACACATATATACATATATACACTTATATACACACACATATATACACATATATATAACACACACACACAAACATATATACACATATATACACATATACACACACACACACACACACACATATATACACATATATACACATATACACACACACACACACACATATACACATATATACACACACACACACACATATATACACATATATACACACACACACATATACACACACACACACACACACACACATATATACACATATATACACACACACACACATGTATATATATATATATATATATATATATATATATTAGCTTCTGTGAGCCATAGGTAGGGACTCTGATGCTGAGATTATATGATTCTTTCTGCATTTTTTTGTGCTTCCATGAAATACTGGAAAGCTGGGATTGTTTTCGGTTCTGCATCTGCATCTTCATATGCACTCACGAACCAACAAGAACATTAGTGTACGTGGGTAGGATTTCACCTCAAAATTTCACCGGAGATTTTCACGGCAGACATATCACATAATTAGCACTCATTATTTCATAGAAAAGCTTATGAATGTACAGCAGTGTATGTCATTAACGAGCAAGCATCTGATTCCGCGGATACCTGGGTGAGGCTCGGAAGAATTGCTTTATTAGACAGTGATAAAGCTATTAGCTTGGCAGAAAGCAGCATGTCATAATTAAGATGTGTAAGTTTCATCCCACCACAGAGGCTTTTCGCTTTCCTAACTGCCTTTGTTCAAACTGGAGGTTATCAAGCAACACACTCACTCATAGATTAAGAGAAAATTGGCCCAGCTAAACTAGACCTATTCCAACAGAGCCGTTTTTAATAGCAGAGTAATGACCAATTTTATAATACAATAAGATCAGTTTGTTCTTTCAATCGCAGATCTAATAGGCCTTAGATTACTGCACAAACACAAGCCTACTGTACATATGCTCTTCCACCCCCAAACTAAATCAGTCCAATCAATGATACAGTAATAAACAACACAAATATTACCAGAAACCATTTTAATTGAATTTCTTTCAGTTTGTAATCACACCTAGTTGTGCATAGTGAATGTGCAGCCATTATGGCCAGTCACAATACAGCTGTGCAACAAATGGTCAATAAATGAAGTGGCTCTTTAGTGAACGAGGATGTTTTGGTTATCAGATACATTTGCTGTTGATTCCTATTGCCCTTATTTTCTTTCCTTGCATCTCTTGTTTTCATCTTAGCTCCTCCCTCTGAGATTAGGAATTCTCCCTCCAGTGGTTTTCTAGACAGGAAATCTACTGTGTAACTCTAATGCTTACTCTGCATGTCATTTTTATCCAATTAACTAAACTTGTAATGAATTGAAAAATTTACAATATTTAGCTTCGGGTGACCATTTATGCCCATTTGACCCCAAGTACTGTATACATAAGTAGTTAACTTTAGCACAACTAGACATTGCATTACCTATGGAAAATACCAAGAGATCGTATATAAGTAAGTACCAAATTACATATAATGCACAACTGCACTATTGACCATGTAGTACACAGTTATAAAAGAGATTTATTTATTTATTTATTTATTTACGGTCGCACAATCTAGTGTCACCGGATGGGTTTCTTCTCGAGTCTGGTTCCACTCAAGGTTTCTTCCTCAAATCGTCTTAGGGAGTTTTTCATTGTCACCATCACCTCTGGCTTGCTCATTATGGACAAATTAATCGATTTAAAATGTATAGGCTGAATTTATATATATTTCTGTGAAGCTGCTTTGTGATAATGTCCATTGTTAAATGCGCTATACAAATCAAATTGAATTGAATTGAATACCCCAAATGGAGCAGATTCAATATTTCAATAATTAGAATCAGAATTTTACAGCGCTAGAGACTGGGTGTTTACACATACATCAATATTCTGATATTATACGGAATTTGGCAGTATTAGCCTAATTAGTATTGAGTCGTGTAAACGCCGCAATCCGATTGCCCGATTTAGATATGGGCGATATTCTGATGTTCCAAATTCTGATTCCCACCCTGGAAAATGTCTGTATTAATCGGAAATCTGTTGCATGTAAACACCTTATTCAGAAAATCCACTGAAAGGAGATATATGTGCATGCTCAGTCCACGATGAATTGTGGGTGCTAACAGACGCTTAGCTTTAAGGCTCGGTATTTAGGAATGGCAACTCGGGCATACTTTCAACAACCGTGTATAACAGGAATATTCCGATGCATGTGCGCATATAAACACCGTATTCGGGATATGGCTGCAACCCGAATATAGAACTTCAACGAAATTTGATGTGTTTGGAAACGTAGTCATAAGTGATTTACTTTTTCACCCTTTTGGAGGAAATTTTTTAAAGAGCTCAGCTTATGTTTCAGCTAATGTTCACTAGCTATCAAGAAGTAAACCGGTTTATCTAGTTATCGATCTGAAAGGCAAAGCAGCACAATGGTTTCATGTTTCAAAACCAACTACTGCGTCTGGAGTGAATTGTGAAGTGGCAACGGTTAGGAGGCGCACACTGACAATGCATACGAGATAACAATAAATATGTTTGGGGACATCTCATCATCATACTACTTGAAATCTCGATCCCTGTGTTCAGAGTATGACTTCTGTAAATTTGTACAGAACTGGTCAGACAGCAAAATTATACAACATTGAGAACATCATGTAGACTAAAGAGAAACATTGCTTTCTCTTTGACAGTGATTTTTGTTTTCATGCTTCACTTCCTGTGAGGCTGCGGTTTTAGCTGTGTCCGTGAGCAGGTTCAGAGGTCAGATGTGCAGGGAACTGCAGGATGACAGTCTAGATCTGAGCATTATCTCTCTGAGGTACACAAATATACAAGGCCAAAAAATCAGCTAGACTCTGCAACCTGCTGTAGTATACAGTAAACTGCAGTCTTGTTTGTCACTTTAGAGAGGAGTTATCTTGCATTTTAAATACACAGAATGATTCTGTCTAAACCTCACACGTATCCTGCAATGCCTGGGGTGTGCCAAGCTAACATAAGCTTACACTAGAGAGTCTTTGACCAGCTTGTAATGCTGATGGAGTGGACTTGGCAGCTAGAGCGGGAGATTTATGCAGAGAAACCATGCCAGACGCTGGCTCTGCCCCCGTCACACGCGCACATACATACATACATACGCACACACGCACGCACGCACGCACGCACGCGCCATCGTCATATTGATTCCAGGCATCGCTACACATGAAAATACACTATTAGCTTGTTGAGCCCTTGGCATGAGTGGAGTGTCCGCTGTGACCTTCTCCACTCTCAATAGGCTGTTGTGTGGCTACACCTGAGAGCTAGGTGAGATAAGGCAGCATGTCAGTGGCCCAGGAAGTGGCGATAAGGTCAGAGAGGAACTCTGAAGTGCAGTCACACACACTCCATGAGATTTCAATGACTCAGAGCTCCATTTCCCTGCAGAACAACCAGGATCAGATTTTCCATTTCTGCTGAAATACTGTACATCACAGAGGGGCAGGCGTTATGCAGTGTACTGCGTCAGTCCCTCCCCAGGGGCCAGCACTGACGAAAAACACATCAGACCCAGCAGGCATTTACCTAGTGGTATTTTCTGACATTTGTAATTTGCTAAACATGTGTGCAGCTTTCCAAAAGCACCAGGCCATTCAATGCAAATTCAAATGGCAACAAATCCCATGACCGAAGAAGTGCCACTGGAATGTATTTGCTATAGGTCTACATAATAATGTGCACTTTCCTCCTCCGCTCGAGTTCATCATGATCCCCCGATACTCCCTAGGTTATCACCACGTCCAATCAGACGCTTCCCTCCGGCTCCCCGAGTGTGATTAAATTGGGTCTCAATGGAGATCGGAGACTGGGAGGGGGTCCGAGACACATTGCAGTAGCTGTCACAATTACAGCATGACCACGATGATACCATCAGAGAGCGTAGCTTTCATCCTTGACTAGAATATTATACATCCCTGACGGATAACATCATCATACATACTCTGCTCTGATACCATCAATGATTCACTCTTCCTGCCCTTTCCCACTCCATAGCTTTCCTACTTACAAACTCTCTCTTTTATTTGCACACATGCCCTACTCGACTTAGCTTCCATGAGTCTGGTTTTCCGTCATCGTTAAGACTATTTCTGAAGGAACACCTTGTTGTATAGAATAAAGTGCTGCAGATGGTGTGCAGAAATGATTACGATTCATTCCAAAATGCAGTATATCTGAAAATAATTAAGGAATAAAAACATGACAGGGCATGCTGCTATTGGAACATAATCAACATTTTTTATTTGATTGAGGAACATCTGCGAAACAAATGTAAACTGTTGTTCCCTAATTTCCCTGAAGTTAGCTCTTTTTACCAGAGGCCTAATGGATTTTTTGCTAAGAATTTTCAGTTATTCATAAGTATTGGGGTTTTTTTCTTTTACCCATCTT
This sequence comes from Ameiurus melas, assembly GCA_012411365.1. NCBI lineage: Eukaryota > Metazoa > Chordata > Actinopteri > Siluriformes > Ictaluridae > Ameiurus > Ameiurus melas. The sequence goes on from CM022779.1 coordinate 1,673,893, forward strand.
ACTCATTTTAAATGTCATCGTTTTATTGTGAAAAATAATATAAGAATAGTTTTTCCTTTGCGTATTTGAAAAGTTTCGTGTACAGATGAAGATTAAATTAAATTCAATTCGGTTCAATTTTATTTGTTTAGCGCTTTTTACAATGGACATTGTCCCAAAGCAGCTTTACAGAAACGCGTCAACACAGGATACAGATTTTAAATGTGCGAATTTATCCCAATTGAGCAAGCCGGTGGTGACGGTGGCGAGGAAAAACTCTGTAAGATGTTAAGTTGAAGAAACACTTCCAGAAGAAGACAATGACAACGTTGTCAAAATGATGCCCGGTCACACGGATCTGCGAAAACGGCTAATAACACTGTATTATGCATGTATTATGTAGGCTTTCCTTCCATTCACACTCATCAACAACGCCTTGATAAAGTTTTCCCACCAGCTGCTTGTCCTCCCAGGTCTTACCCAAACGCACGTTCTGAACACCCTTCGTCGGTGTAGATGTGGGTTAATAATTTGGCGTACGTCTCCGCCGGACGTAGTAGTGATGCAGTAAATCTACACTTTGCTGGAGAAGCGTCAGTAAACTCACAAACACAGTCCTGTAGTCCGCCATCGTAGTTTTTAAGTACTGTGACGCATGCCTATAGATTGAACACGTAATACACGTGATGTCATCGTTTTCACAAATTTGTACGCTTTTTTTTTTTTAACGTTTGCCCAGAGACAACAAAACACAAAATATTTTCAATTTTTAGTTGAAAACGTTGCCCTGTAGACGCTCCCCGAGATGTGCTGTTCATTTTATATCTGTACCAATGTTATTTTGGAGAGGTGTGAATTGTTTGCCCAGCAGCAGGCTCACGCCCCTCCCCTTTCCCATCGCCCTGCTCGTCAGCAGCTAAACACAGAGTCCTGATTCTCTAGACACAGAAACCCAACATTGTCCTGACTCATCTTCTAACAGACTTAAGGTGAGCAAATAATTCATTGGTTTATACTGATTGAAAATGTCCACTCTGTCGATTGGAATGGAACGCCAGTGTACTGCGAGAAAGGTACAACAAGGCAGAAACATGCGGCCTACCTCATAGCACCTGCCCCAGGCTACGCTCACATTCCAGAACCTTCTTTCTTTCTAAATGCTTTGCATTTAGGCCTGCTCTCAAACGATCTCCTAATCGTCTGCAGATCCCATAACTCTTTAGTCTAATTTGATGCGTTGCATTCAGCTTGTTACCAATAAGCACAAGATTCTTACAAAAAATGTCAAGAAAAAAACAAAACATCTTGTGATAATCTTGTGATTATTAGTACATACGCTGTATGTAGTGACTCAGGCATTTAATTCAATTAATTAAGAACACAAAATCCTTTTATTTGGCAGATGGTTTTATCTAAAATGCTGAAGAATAAAAGGGTCTTGGCACTAGCTCTCTGGCAGTAGACTTAATCTGTCAACCTTTCAGTCCCGAGCACAGAACCTAAACCATGAAAGCTTTTAGGATGAAGACACAGATGGAAAACTAGATTACTGCTCTTGAATGAATCCCTGGCAAATAGTGGTTAGGCCATAATCAGCATCACTCCTCATTATTGTTTCAGTGGTTTCATATTATGAAGTGATTACATTTTGACTTGATGCATTCATAAACACGGAAATGCTCTTGCTAATATTCTCGTACCTCCTGGCGCTTCTTGCTCAGATTCTATTTCGTAGTCCTCGCCCATTTATCTTCACCTGCAAATTTCCATTACTGGTGAGTCATAAAACAAAAACCCACAACCCCCCCATTTTTATTATTGAGCTTAATGGCTCATCTGTGGTTATTATATCGTAAACATGTATTAAACCCCCATATTCCCAAATGGTCTGGTTCAATAGTAAACTCACTCAGGTGGTAGATGAATGAGCTGAGATAGTCTCGGACTGCTGCCCTGACTCCTTTATTTTGAACATTCCAAAAAATAACACGCTTTTTTTTCCTTTTAATAAATAAAAAAAAAAAAAAGTGAATGAATGACTCTTTGCTGGAAGGGTCTTGGGCAGTTAAGGCAAAGAAAAAAAATTAAAAAAAATTTTAAAAAAAAAAAATATAATGGCATTAAATGATCTCAGTGACATTTGTCCAGCAGACTAATGACTATAGGTATGAGTAATTTCCCAGACTTCAGGAGTCATTAGAAGCACTTCAGAACTGATTCAGGGAAGTCCTGATTGCAGACACAGCAAATAATAGCCATTTGGATGTGCTCAGGCAGGATGGACTCTGAGTCCTGTAATGAGCAGCTCTACATACTTCACGATTACCCCACAGCACAGAGTAAAGGCAAGCAGGAATTATAAAGCACTTGACTTGGGTAATTGTGTCATGTTTTAAAAGTCAGGGTCGGGGAAAGTTTCTTACGGTGGTCCATTGACACCACTTGACCTTAATTTTCTTAATAAAGCAGATCAGAATGATGACAGGGGCTGCTTCTTGATCCTGTTGCGAAGGAAGGCCCTAAAATAAAGCATGGATTCTGTTTAGAAATAACTAGTAAATTTTTTTCTCCATTTCCTCTCCAGGTACGACACCATCACTAACCAGTGGGAGACGGTGTCTCCACTGCCCAAACCAGTGCACTCAGCAGCAGCTACAGTTTGTGGAGGGAAGATCTACGTTTTTGGAGGGGTGAACGAGGCCGGACGATCAGCTGGGGTCTTACAGTCCTACATACCCCAAACCAACACCTGGAGCTTCATCGAGTCACCTATGATTGGTAAGACAGCAGAGCTCTTGACCTTTTGAGATCTGTTTAAATGCTTTCTATGTTGCAGGTGCATGGTGGTTAAGATGTTGGACCAGATCAGAAGGTCACGAGTTCAAATCCCAGCACTGCCAAACTGCCCTTGAGCAAGGCCTTTAACCCTCAGCTGTTCAGTTGTATAAATGAGATAAATGTAAGTTGCTCTGGATAAGGGTGTCCTTGCACCTGATCCAGTCCTGGCAATGCCTGTCTAGAATTTCACCTGTTTTCCATCTTGGTTTCTTCTGGGTACTCTGCTATTACCCCACATAGCAAAAACATGCTGGGAGGTACATCCAAGGGTCGCATCCATAGTGTGTTCCCATTATGCGTCCATCGGATTGGAACACTTTAGCTCCACTGCAACTCTGTGCAGGAACAAAACTGTTACTGAAGATGAATACGGTGTTGGTTGTTGACGATGAGATATGGAAAATTCCGAAGATCAGAGAAGAAAATACGAGACAGCTTTGTAAAGAATGCGTAGGAGGCTGTTGGAGTAGGGTCGAGTGCTTCTCGGCAAATTGTTCTTTTCTGTCTTTCCTCGTCAGTCTCAGTGTGTAGCGACAGGAGTGCATTATCAAAGCTAAGAAGCCTAGCAGATAGTGCATGTGGCTCAGGTGTGAGTAGAGGAAATGTTATGGGTTTCAACTTTGGAGGGTGGGGGGGGGGAGTTGTTCAGGCACCATCAGTCACCTATTTCTAGTGGTCTATCACTCTGTCCTTTTTTTGCTCAGAGTGAGTTGTCTGTCATCTGGCTATGGACTGGCCTGATTGGACATAGTGAGTGATTTGTCTGGTGAAAATGAGTCCGTGGCTGTTGCAGCCGGAGAGAGGAGCGTAATGGAGGGATTTTAGTGGTTCCTGCAGATTTTCAGCCATCGCTCCATCTCTCGATCCCTCTTTTTTTTCTTCCATAACAACCGGATTGTGTGAAAGCAGGGCGGCAGAGGCAGAGATTTTAGAGTTTTGCGCCCGGAGTCATCTCAGAGACCATGCGTGCTCTGCTGGGCTCAATGGTGGTGGAAGATTTTCAATATATCTTTATTCCAACCCCTGCAGCAAGGGGAGTGAATTGGCTTCTCAACAATCCTTAACTGGCAAATGCATGCGCATATTCACCGACTCCTCCACCAGCACAGGCACATATGTACAGATGTACAAGGTTGCACACATAATCCTGAGATTATTGTGTTGTTGTTGTTGTTGTTGGGGTTTTTTTTTTTCATCACAGATTCGCTAATCAAATGATACGCACAACCAGAATGTCACACACTCCGTAAAACCAATATGCACACACATGGCCCCACTGTGAACAGTTTCCTCGAACACTAATTTAGCAGGCGTGCACCCTGCTGACAGACAAGCTGTCATCTATGGCCACACCGAGCAGCACAGGGGAAGCATGCTCCTGGAAGCCTGGCACAGGAACTCTGGTCGAAAACAGTTATTTGTTCCAATCACGCTGAATTGCTGTGCTTTTTCAGAGAGAAACCCATTTGAAAAAGTGATTCAGGGGCTCTCTCTGGACACTCTGATGAGTTACGCCCACTCAGGTAGCCATCTACTGCGGTATCTTCACTCCATCTGGGACTCGTCGCTGGTTGTCATCCTGCCAGGAGCTGCCCTGCATCAAAATATTCACTAGACCCCTAAATTACCCACAAGGAGAGCAGCAATTGTTTGAAGTCTGAGATGGGATGTACTAGAGTTTCCACTCCATATCTTTCAAGAATCGACAGCTGTCAATTTCCAGCCATCTTCATTTTCCCAACATGCTTTCATAACCCTGCTACTCCTTTGTTTTTAGTAGCGTCCCCCGCCTTTGTCCATTTCCCATCACGCCGAGCAGACTTGCAAAAATGAAAGCACACAAATTGGTGGCTTGAACTATAAACTTAGGTCTTTATCTCCTCTTGAAAGAAATGTTCCATGCGAGTGCTGCTGTTGACAGTCCTCTTGTTTGAAAGACCTTAAGTTGTCTTGCCAGAGGCAGAATCTCGCCATCAATGAAGCAGTCGTAATCCCTTTGTGCGCGGCTTTCAGGCTTCGAGTACACAGAGGCGAGCTTCAGTAGCGAGCACAGCCGATAGAATCACAGCTGGTTTTAAAAAGCGTCGGTCACATAAATGAGGAGGCTGCTTACGAGGGTTGAGATAAGGAACGAGTGTTTCATATTCTCCTGCACGCTCGGGACGGCGGTGCAGATACCTGTACGTGAGATAATGGAGCACACATGACCGTATAGATTGTGAGGTGTGCGATGAGGCAAGCCACAACATTCATTGGGTTGAAATTGAAGAATTTAATATCAGAGGTGCATGTGGGAAATCGGTTTTGCGCCACGGTGCAGAAGTGACACTGAATGACAACTGTTAGAGGAGACGAGTTACAGTGACTTCAGCTCCACAGTGCTGTCTGAGAGTGCAGTGCCACAGAGAGTGTGTGTTATGTCCCCCGTCACTCATGCAGGAGTGGCAGGGCTTTTAATGAGATGCAGCTGGCAGCCGGCACCGAGAAGGCTCGCCGGAGCAGCACAGCGCCCAGCTGACGTGTTTATGTTTCCGCCATTAAACCCAGTGGCAGCTTTACAGATCCCGTCTGTGCATGGCTTCTCAAGCACTGGATGTGGGTGGAGAGGGAAGTAAATAAATAAATAAATTTGACCATGGTCGTGTGAATTATTCATGTGTGATAAATTGGCCCAGCTGTAATCATTTGGGAGACAATTTCGCTGTCGGAAAGGCGAAGCTCGGTGATCGCAAATTCTACGTTATACTGCTGGAAATTCTTTTGTTTACTCTGTGTGGACAGGTGCTTGACTGTCAATCATCTTTCCAGTCATTAACAGGTTTTTTTTTATTATTTTTTTTTAATATATATACATTTACCCCTGTATGTTGTAAAAAGAACAGATCGAATACGCTTAAGCCCGTTGTTTCGAGGCAGGTCCTGTGTGCACGTGCTTTACAGACCGAGCAATAACGCACAGTAAGAACTTAGACTGGAGGTTGGTATAAAGAGAAAATGGAAAGGACTCTAAAAAACAAAGGAAAAGGATATGAGGGTAAAAATGGAAGAAGAAAAAAAAGGAAAGAAAGTATAAGAGAAAAGGGGAGTGCGTGCGTTTATCGTATACGTGCGTGTCGTTAGGATATGTCGAATCACACTGCTCTAGAGCAATCTGTCTTTTATCTATAAATCAGTTTTATTCCAACATTCCAAAATATGCAGCCGCCCGAACAAAGCAGCACTGCAGATACAAACAACAAAGTCCCGCAGTCTGTAATCCAGCTCATTAATTATCTGACAATTCACTGAAATGGTGAGAGAACACGACGTGGAAGCACAATAAGTTGCATGTGATATCAATTCAATTATCTCAGCAGCAAGTCATAGAAAGCGTTTCTATTCGAATACTTGGCATAGGCTTTTCACTCTCCACTGACTCAGGAGCCTGAATAGCACTGGCTTTTGCATGTGAAGAGAGGTGGAATTCGCCTGTGATATCAGGAGGAAATTAAAATGCCATTATATCGGCGGAAGCTGCTGCGTGAGGAACTGCATTGAAGTGGTAAATTCTCGACGCTTTGCTCTCTCCTCTCGGCTTTATTTAGATAACAAATACGCCCCTGCTGTGAGCCTCAACGGCTTCATCTTCATTCTCGGAGGAGCATACGCCAGAGCCACCACCATCTACGACCCGGACAAAGGCAACATCAAAGCCGGACCCAACATGAACCATTCCAGGCAGTTCTGCAGGTCTGCTAGCCTTTCTCTTTTGCACTGTCGATATTTCTCATTTGGATAATGATCAGTTCTGGTTGCACTGTTCTTTCCTTTGCAGCAGCACACGAGTCAGTAGGTAGCCGTTTTCTGCTCGTCACGTGGGGCGAGTTTTGTACCACCATAAATAACAGACGTTCAGCAAAAATTAAACAAGATAGACAAATACATTTCACACAAAATATAATGAGATCCACAAAAAAAACAATAACAACAAGGTAATAAAATGGAAAGATGATATTATTAGCAAATAAACAAGTAAAAAAGATGAGAGAACAAGATTTTAAAAAAAAAGAAATAAATAGTGATTCATAAAATATTCGGATTGGCAAATGTAGAAAAAAAAAAACCCCCAAATATTTGCAATATTGTAAATCACAAATATAACTGTCTATTATTGAAGGTACGTTCACACATGCAGCGAGTCACAGCAACAAAGCGACCGGAAACCATTTATTTTCCATAAGAGCAACATGAGCGACAGCGACTGTTGGTGAGTAGGGGTGGGCGTGTCCAGTGACGTGACAAAGATGAGAAATGTTTACGTTTATGCACATTTGGAGTGGCTTGGTGCAGCGACTACCAATGGGAGTGAAGCCAGTAGAGCGCACTGATGATCCGTGATCCACCATGCTGCCTGAGAACCTGAATAGTGTTGTGGACCCAGACAGTCCGACGCTTGCGCTTTCATCGCAGATCGATGGTCGCGATGGCAAAGAGCACACACTGCGTCTCTTTGATCTCGTAGGATATGATGCATATATACACCAGTGAATTTTATATACAAACGCTCTCCCTTCAGAATGATTCATTTTATTGGCAAAAAAAAAAATTGGTTTCGTTGAGTCACACACACCGATAAGTGTTACTATGGCAATCAGTCATAGGAACGCCTACTGGTGACTTCATTGTGGTGACTTGCAGCGATAAAATCGCAGTGTGTGTGAACGTACCTTTATTTATGTACTGCTCCATGTGCATTTACGCGTGACCTGGAACCCCCTGCATGCTGTTCTAGATTTCTTCAGACCACTGTTTCAGCATCAGCCAGATTAACCTAGTAAACTATTACTGCACATCCTCGTAGATTGACCTGATTCATACTGACATGTGGTCACCTGAGAATCAGCAGCCTGGAAGATGTCTTTCTTACATTATCTACCAGATCTGTAGTTCCTTTCCAGTTATGCATGAAATCCCATTCTCATTGTCCCTGCTCTATTTTTTTTTTTAGCGCCGTTGTCCTGGACGGGAAAATATACACCACAGGAGGCATCGTGAGCAGCGAAGGACCAGCGCTAGGCAACATGGAGACCTTTGACCCCTGCACTAACACATGGACGCTCCTGCAGAATCTGCCATGCCCGCTCTTCAGACACGGCTGTGTGGTGATCAAGAAGTACATCCAGAGCGGCTGACAACTAGCACACACCCACACACACACACACACACACACTCACACACCGCCACACTCCTCAACGCACTGCAGGGATCCAAGTCAAAACACTACTCCACAAACTCCAGCGGCTCTCCCGGGTGGAATGGAGTGGAACTCCACTGCTCGACAAGTCCACAATCTGGAAGGGAAGAGTAGAGTAGCGAACTCTCATTCACGGCTTGTGCCACATGAGTAATAAGCAAACATTTGGACAACTACAAAAACGTTTCTTTGACAGACATTTGTAGTTGATTTATATATATATATATATATTTTTTGGCATATTCCTTTGATGTTTTTTCATCCTTCCAATAACTATCTGCCCATAACAGCACCGCGTCATATTCTTTTTCCCACCAAACAAGCGAATCGAGCCTGTTATGGTTCATCGTGGTTTCTGATACTTGGATTATCAGGTCTATCAGACAAGAGTTACTCCATCGATTCAGAGGAACTGAGGATGAGACCTCCACGAGCCTGCATCGCCACGAGAGAGCATCACGGGTATAAGGTAGCACCAAGTGTCCAACAGTAAGACTGAATGAACACGTGGATTTGTTTTTCTCCCAAACACAGCCAAAGCACAATCTACTTCTGATTTTGAGGAAGACATTGTACATTTTTGTTCCTCCACTGTAATCGGAATCCAGCTGAATCAGGCTGTGGATGGAGGAGTTCAGGGGGCTGAGGGTCCTGTAACATAGGGAAGGAAATATGTATATTTTAAAACCGAAGGTAATTCTGTATAAATGTTTAAAAAAAAAAAACGTTGACAGGTTGAACAAAAAAAAGACTGTAAATCTGTACCCAAAATGTACCATTTACTTGTTATTAATGATGAAACATAAAACAGATAAAAAAAAATTAAAATAAAAGTGTCCTGTTTTTACATTTTAAAAGAATCAAGCTACACATAGGCTTTTCAACATGTTTCAAGAAAACGTTTTTTCCTTGGTCAGGTTCAATTTAGTTTTTTTAATATGGAGAACTACAGATGTGGCCTTTAAGGATGCCCTTCACCCCCACCCCCCGCCCCACCCCACCCCACCCCACCCCACAAGGTATCACGCAATTCGTCACACGTGATCACGCGGTATACTGCCAGTAAGGCTCTTAAGAATTTAAATTCATTTGTTGTGCTTCACACAACCACCAGGTGGCGCATGTAACAACATACTGAACACATACTAAACTGGACTGCTGAACACAGTACAATAAAAATGGAACGTGTGGTCGAATGGTTCACATAAAAATATTACGTTTCTCATCAAAAATGTAGGATAAACCTAATTTAAAACAAGTTTCTAATTACAAGATCATGTCGAATATAAAGTGAGCGTGGTCGAGTCCCGTTGTACAGGGATGTTAAGGAGGTTCTGTACTGTATGTGTTCGAGGATACTGCTGTGGTAACGAGCAGGTTTAATGGGGTTCGAGCCTCAGCTCACCTAACTGATTTTTAAATGAGCTGGGAGGGGTTTTTTTTTTTTTTTTTTACACTGTCCATTGTGTCACTCATCACTGCAGTCAGTGATCAATCCTTAAGGTTTTTACTATTCCTTATAGGTCAGTTTGAGCATCTGAAACGCTTCATTGATCCAATTTATTCATCCTGATCAGAGCTGCACAAGCCAGATAAAGTTCAACTAGCGTACACTATGGATGAATTTCATAAGCAACGTTTACCTAATTTACTAATACATAGAAGTCTTTAAGCAAAGAAATATAAAAGTACAAATCAGTAAAAAAACAAAAACAAAAAAATAAATATACAAAATATGTATGCTTCTTTTAAAAAAGTTGTACACAAATTAAGTATGGACACAAAGTTTATATACATACTTAAAATTCTAGTATCCATACTTAATTTTTGCTTAAAAAAAAAAAAAAAAAAAAAAGTATGCATGCCAAAATTTAAATATATATATATTTTATTACAAAACATTTAATCTACATTTGTAAATCTCAGGGGTAAAAGTAGAACTTAGGACATTACAGAATCTCTACTTTCATGGCTGCGAAGAACGTGGGAACAGTACTGTTAACTGCATGGTTTAATAAATTCACATCTTCACACAGAAATCATGGAAATGTGATTAAAACTATTTCATTGCACATGTTTCTGTTCCAAGGGGTTCACTCAAAAACTAGTTACTGGTTAGGTTCAGTGTTAGATTCATTGGTCAAACCTTTAGATGTTTACTATTCCTTAGTATCAGAATCATGCTGAAACAATTCATTCAATCATCTACACATTTGTCCTGGTCAGAGTCACAGTAGTCTCACAAGTCAGACTTTTAGATAAACCAAGTGGCATGTGTTCAAGAAGTGGGAGAAAACTGGAGAACCTGTGGGAAACCCACACAGGCCCATGAGGAACCTTGAAACTCTGCAAAAAAAAAGACCACCAACAACCCTTGGAACATGAACTCAACATGTAAACTCACCACTGCAGCAGGAGCAAGCTGAAGTTTAACTAAATTACCATATGGATTAATTAACTAAGCAACGTTTACCTAATTTACTAATACATAGAAGTCTTTAAGCAAAGAAATATGAAAAGTACAAATACTAAATAAGTATGCAAAGTATGCATGCTTTAAAAAATATATATATTTATTTATTTATATATATTTTTAAGTTGTACGTAAATTAAGTATGGACACAGTTTATAAGCATACTAGAATTTTAAGTATGCATGGCAAAATTTAAACAGACATACTTAAAAAGGAAGTTTGCCAGATAAATACAGTATATTCTTGTTAACGAAAATGAAATACTAATGAACAGTTTCCTATAAACTGATGAACATTGGCACACGTTCACTCCTCAAAATCAACATGAAATGCAACGTTAAAAATGAAGAAATCACACAGAAATGAAGACGTTCACCAAATAGTACAATTTGCACCTTTTATTCAAGTAATATCACAGCAGTTTAAGAAATTACAGTAAATGAATTCATTTCAACAGGACTTTCACTAAAAGAATGCTTGGCTGGATAGTAACCAGGTTTCAAATGAGCCTTTTACCAATTCGAGGAAATGGGGCAAAGACCCTGGCAATAGCAGAAATACAAATCCCCAAAAGTAGATCAATAAATAAACAATAGACTACATATTAGAGGCAATTATTATATCACTGAAACAGGTTTATATATTTTTTTAAAAATAAAATAAAAATTAAAAAGTGTGTGTGTGTGTTTGGGGGGTGTTGAATCTGCATACTTCAACTACCCTCCCGATCATGTTAACAAACTGGATGTTCAACCAACGACTTTTAATCTGGAAAAATGGAAAAGGAAATGACTTAAGGAGCATGAGCGAAGCCACATTTAAGTGTATGTAGCTCTTATTCGGGCGATGATGCAGGATCAGAATGGGGATATACTATTTTTCCATTCAGTAACACTTGTTTAAGGCTCCAGTCAGGTGTCAATAGTCAGGCAGTTTTGTAGTAGGCCAGGTTATGGCCTAGCAACAGCAGAGATATTTGAATAAAGATGCAACTAGACTACATCAAACCGAATGTGGAAAATAGAGCTAATGTGAAAATGACACTCCGCACTAGTTTATCACCAGTACCAGTTGTTGTTTTTTGGAGCTGTATGTATCAGAATTATGTAGTCTGCAATATCAAGCACAGGTCAAACCAAGAGGAGAAAAAACGTTATTCAACATGACATTTCCCCCCGTACCACGTCCAGATCACTATATCAGCGTAGGCCTCTTGTCATTTTAAATCACTTTTTCTAATATAAATATTTGAAGGGTTTCCCAATTTCTCTTAACTTTGATCTATTTTTAAACTCGAAGGCCATGTGACACAGTTTAGGACCAGTACAGTCTCACACCATAAATACTGAAAAGATAAATCGACAAAAAGTGAGCCAACAACCACATTTAAAGAGCTGAACACAGGTAACATTTTGTATGTCCTCCAGTTCTTTCAATCCCTACAGAATTTGTGAAATAGACTAAAATGTAAGGATCTCAGACTCGGTGGTCAGCGTCACAGTAGTACCTAGAGAATTACACAGAACACGCAGATCATATGCAGTATACATGGGGTACGAAGTGAGAAAACACTCATAACATTAGTTGTATGACAGGCCCTTTACCACAAAGCCCAAAAAGCACCACCACCATCATAATGGAATAAATAGGTCATGAATGTAGCAGAGACCTGAGACCGAGAAACCTCTCCGCTTGCGCAACCCTGCTACAATGTGCTACATCATGACATGGCTCCAACTTCAAAAACTGTAACAATTTCCAATTTGTCCCCTTTTAATCAACGGTGTACAAAAATATGAACAGACAGTCAAACACACCAATACTTATGATAATAAATAAACAGGTAGAGTGGGAGATAAATAGCTAAAACGATGCAATTACGCCAGACATAAAGAAAAGAAACTGTAGTGAAGTGGATAAACAATATGGCTGCCATCACCAAGGTCCATTAGACAGGACACGAAGATATAAATTACAAAATCTTACTGCAGTTAATGTGCTGTGTGTGTGTGTGTGTGTGTGTGTTGGCTCAACTGCAAAACTCAGTAAACAATTATATTAACCAAAAACCAAGCAAAAGGATGGATTACTGCATCAGCCACAGCACTTGTTGCTCAGTACCTGAGCTTTCAAATGGTAAAAGGTGCAGCGATGTTACAGATGTTGACAAATACTGTATGTCTTTGATAAACATGTTGTCTTAAATCATTTTTAACTGAGGTAGCCAGGGTTCTCCATCTCGCTGCAGTAGTCCAGAGCTCATTTCTCTTTTTGCAGTTTTTTTTTTTTTTTTTTAAACCGTTTGTAAGTATACTCAGCTTTACATAAAATTGAGATGAGTCTTAACTTCAGAAATGTTTTTTCTGCAAACTGAAGAAAGAAGCGGTTCAATTCTTTCTGAGAAAAGGCCTTGGCAATTAAACACACTAGGCCAAAAACCAACTAGAACCTAGCTACTAAAAGAATAAGTAGCTACTAATCAAAAGGTCTTAATACAACTAAACCATAGACAAAAAAACAAACAAACAAAAAAAATACCTTTTAAAAAACATTTTTAACACAATAATAATGCTCCATATATTGATCAAACCACACTGGCTAAAACTGCCTAGTTTATCATTCATTCATTCATTAATGCAAACAATCTTATCATTCATATAACCCAAACTAAGAGGTAACAATAATAATAATAATAAAAAAGTAAATGATACAAAATATTACAACTTAAGGTCATGGCATAACCAACTGGTATCAGAACAATTGTCTTGACAATGAAAATCGTGTAGGTATGCTGATTAATAATAATAAAAAAAATAATAATAAAAAAAAAATACACAGCAAACAAATTTGAATGAGCAATTTGTTAAGCAGTCTTAAGTGAAAAGAGTTGAGACAAGCCATCTTTTCCCAAAAGACACAAAAATATGTGGTCATGACAATACCAAACTGTAAATGCTCATTGGACAGGAAGAGATCAACTTTTAAGAGGCAACACATCTTTTGTAAAACATTCCTGATGCTGTAGCTAGATATGTTAGCATTTATTTCAAAATGCACACAAAAAAAACACGAATCAAGTTTACTGCATCATGGTATTTATGATAATTCCACTGTAATAACAGAAGCGATCAGGTTTGCGGATGTTCTTATTACAATGGGGCTTCAGCTTTTCCACTGCAAAACATACACCACATGCATCATGTAGAAAACGCTTACAATTCTGTGTTAGTTACACGCTGCTTACGTTTAAATGCCTTCTGGTTGAAGATCGCAGGGACTTAACGCATTAAAATGGTGTTCATAGATGGAGAATGATGCGAATGGTTTCCACAGTCAATAACAAACTGGCATGACCTCATGGCATTACACCTCATTCATGTGGGGTTTTACTACTGCTGGTGAGAATCTGTGCCTCTGTGGTGATGTGCTGTCTCTTCCTGACAAATGAGACCAAGGTGTTCAAGTGACATCACACAATCTGTTTGTTTTTTTTTTCCTTTTAATATGATGATATTAATTTCTTTTCTCACTTTTTGTTTTTTTTAAGAAACCCAAGGAGCAGCAAATGGAAAAACGAGCACCTAATAGCACCAAGAACGGCCATTAGAAATTGGCATATATGTTTTTGAAACCTATACGATTCTTGACTTGTGTTTGGTTCTGTAGACTAGTTCTGTCCAGGTACCTGAGACAATAGCACCGAGGTTGCCACTGAAAGTCTTTGCAAGTCTCCTTTAACTCCTCCTTTGCCATTTAATACCAAACCTGCTCGGCTCGCTGTAGCAGCTTGGTTCTTTAAGTTGGTCTCCTTCTGCATCACAGGAGTCTCTGATTATGATCGCCTTGTTTCATCACAGGAATGTATTGAAATGCTGGACTTGCCTCTCCATCTCCTGAAAATAGTGAAAGAGAGAGCCATATGAAAATCACAGCATGGGATAACAACCGTGAAGAAGCAAACAAAAGGTCTTCAACTTCACTGAATAGCAGCTGTGGACAATATGACAACAAGATATCACAATATTTCAAAACATTTCTATGATACATGATATGAATCACAATATATAGGTTTCCTACCAAAGTTCCAGCAAAGCAGTAGTGCTGTGTTTAAAGATAATGCTTTAAAAAATTGATGTTTATTCAACAAAAATTGATACTAAAAAGGATCAAATGCATCAAATCTGGTTTGTGTGTTTGTGTGTACAGTGTAAAAGTCAAGAATTTTCACCCCAAACATGACTTTTAAAACAAAAAATTAAATGTTCCAGGAAAATGTTTGTGTGGCAGTAAAGAAAGCAAAATAATACATAGTACACGGTGGCAGATTCTCCAAGACGCTCAGAAAAACTTACCAGCTAATAGACATCTGCGGAACTAAACATGATAAGAAACTTTGCAGCAGTTTTTCCACCATCTTATATTGCATATTCTCTGATTTTGTCTATTCAATTTCACTTTAAACAACAGACAAGTTACAGAAATCTGTATATAGATTTAAATCCCTAATAAACAAGTCAGAGGTCACAGTGACCAGGAAAATGTCCCCACGAGGAACTAAACCCTAACATGAACCCATAGCTCATTATGTAGTATTAAAAACATTACTTACAGGCAAACAGTACCAAGTGTGTTGAAATGATGTTCAGTGTGATTATATTGTGAATAAGAGTCCTGGGGTGAGCACAGGACTGGCTTAATGATTGCAGCAGCAGTTACTAGGAAGTACACGTCTACAGTATCCAGGTGAGATAATCCACCGAAGTAAGGATGAGACTTGGACAGTTCTCGGAAGTGTAAATCTTTATATCAATGTTGGACCGTCTACAGCAGCAGAAGGTTGAGTCACAAGTGCAGAAAGCACAAAAGCAGAATAAGAGCATCGTAATGAATTATAGGCCACACTGTTTCCAGCCCATTACTTTTACTTGATGCACAGTTCCCTTGGTAAATGTGAGCAAAGAAAGCTGTGAAAAAATTGTCATCATTGAACCCTTTGATCTTGTGTTTAAAAAAAATTTAATTAATTAAAAATCACAAAAATACTCTCATGGATATCAAACAATTGCAAACACAACACAGGTTTATATATACACAATAAAACTTTGTTCAATATATGTGTGCAACAATCATTGGCAGCCTTTTAGTCAGTACTTTGTGCTATCTACCTTTGCCAAGAAAGCAGCACCGAGTTTTCTCCTTTAATGCCTGATGAGGTTGGAGAATACACGGCAAGGGATCTGAGACCATTCCTCCATACAGAATCTCTGCAGACCCTTCAAATTTCGAGGTCCACATTGGTGGACTCTCCTCTTCAGTTCACCCCATAGGTTTCAAGTCAGGGGACTGGGATGGTCATGGCAGGACCTTGAATTTGTGGTCAGTAAACCATGTTTGTGCTGATTTAGATGCATGTTTTGGATCATTGACCTGCTGGAAGATCCAACATGGACTTTTTTTTTAAGCTTTCCGGCAGAGGCGGTCAGGTTTTCATTTAATATCCGGTGAGATTGGATAGTCCATGATGCCAAGTATGCTAAAAAAAAATGTGGATATTTTTTTTTCTGTCCTCTGGCAGAAAAACAGCCCCGAAAAATTAAAGAACCCGATTCCATTTGAAGTTCCAGTAGAGTCTGACACACTGAAGATGCTCGAGTTTGTTTTTGGATGAGAGTAAAGCCTTTTTTCTTGAAATCATTCCAAAAAACTTGGTGATGTAGGTGACTTCAGATTGTAGCTTTGGAGACTTTCTGACCCCAAGACACAACTAACTTCTGCAATTCTCCAGCTGTGATCCTTGGAGATTTTTTGTCCACTCGAACCGTCCTCTTCACAGTGTGTTGAGACGACATAGACACACGTTCAGTTCCAGGTTGATTCATAACATTTCCAGTTGACTGGAACTTCCTAATTATTGCCCTGATGGTGGAAATGGGCATTTTCAATGCTTCTGCTATTTTCTTACAACCACTTCCCATTTCATGAAGCTCAACAACCTTTTGCCGCACGTCACAGCTTGGTCTAACCCATTGTTATGAATGACTAAGTGAATGTGTTACCTCATATTTATACCCCTGTGAAACATTTTGTGCTTGTCCTGTACAGTAATTACAAAGCATATAAGCAGACATACTGAGAGAATAAAAAGATGATTAGCATTGTTCAGGGTTTCATGGGTATTTTCTACAATGTCAAGCCATGATTACATCACCCATGTAATTCTAAGCTTAAGTAATAATAAATTATACACTACCGGAGCACATTGTTGCGGTCCTATTTCAAAACTAACAACTTGTCAGAAAATGAAAGAAATGAAAATGAGTTCATTATGCCTGTGTAGCTGTAAGCAGATGATGAATACACACAGACTGGATGCTGACACACTGAACAGCTGCGGAGTGTTGAAATTAGAGCACCGTGTTGATAGCAGTGAGCTGTGCTCAATCCTCTGGGGAAATTAGGTTTGCTGTTCTCAAATACAATGGTAATGGTTGCCGGCCAGCTGAAAGAGAGTGGAGGCATGAAGGTCTACAGAGGCCTAAGCTCATTAATGTCATCTGCTCAGGTACCCTTTTTAGAGTCCACTATATTTCCCTATTTATTAAGATCAAAACTTTTTTTCCATCCAAATTCAGAGAAAGCATGAATACTGGGGGGGGGGGGAAACTGCGCACTGTGCAGTCTGGATCCTTGAATGTACATTTACCTGTTTTAGATTTCGAGTCGAACACATAAAAACACTTAATACCTGTAACGTACATGCAGCTCAGGGACTGGGCGATTAAACAGCAGGATTTCAGTATTTGATAGTTCTTAATATTTGTATGCCCTTTTAATCTATGGGCAGCAACTTAATGCACTTAGCAGTGCTAATCTGAGGCATTGATTTAAAAAGCGGACAACTGGGCTAAACTGCTGTAAGCATTAGTGTAAACTTAATGAGCATGGAAGTCAGCACTGCCTACCAGGTCTGGGTGTTTAAACAGAATCAGGGAAAAGAAGACTTAACAATACACCAAACAGACTTGTAGGATGTTTGTCAGGAACAGTTTTATGGTGACGTCTAAGCAACAACTCAAGCCAAGATCTCATTTCTCAGATGCTCCTGTTGTGGCATGTGTTAATGAAGGTGAATAAATGTCACGACGTTACGGAGGTTGAAAGTACTGACCTCGATCAGGCAGGTCTTGTCGTAATCCCTGCGGTACTGGTAAATGCACTGGCTGAGCACCGAGTAAAGTCGTTCCAGTTGATCCACACTGTAGCCCTTACTCTTCATCACAACTTGATCTAGCAGGGCCTGCAAACAGAGGACAGGACACAGATACCTGAAGTGTCTATCAAATTAATGTAACTCCTCATCAAGCAACTTAACTAAATTAAATCCTGTTAAAAATAATGTATTAAAATGAGTATGAACAGTAATTTAGTCATGTTTATTTCCAACACATTTTTATATGGCACATCGTTTATACTTGTCAGCATGATCGTACGGAATTTGTTTTGGTGTGGACTTGACTGATTAGAACCAAATGAATTTATGCTTCAGTCATCTCATTTCAACCAAATGAACATATGTTTCCGTTTTAAAAAACAGTTTTATAAGAATTTTAATGGTCATCCCATTTAACAACAACAACAACAAATTTAACAACATCTCCTCATACAATCAAGTGTCTGAGTCAGGTATTTTGTGACTCTCCTCCAGCATCACTGAACGGTGAACCAGTGTGAACACACAGCACAGCGCCGAACACAAGGGGAAGTGATGAAATCTTAAACAACAGTTGCAAATGCTCACTTTTACACCCCTGAAGCCTTAAACTCACTTGCATAGGGCCACAACTCAATGACGTCAAAGTGCCTACATTTCGAAGCACCGCGGTGATAATTAGGGCATCGTTTGAGTCACATTTTAGCAATACAAACGTCCTACAAAATCTACTGCTGATGTTCTCAACCAAAAAATGGAAATAAAATACTGCAACATTGTATTAGCACGGTACATGTATAGCAATGTATGCACGTTATCATAAGGAGGGTTCGATTTGGGGCTGTTAAGGTTTTTTTTTTGCCAATTTTAAAAATGTGAATACAATATTACAAGCAGTCAGTGACAAAGCCAATAAAATAAAAAACACTTTGAACGGTAACAAACAAACAAAACTTTAACAAACCTCAAAAAAAAAAAGGATTGTAAGAGTTAGGCAAGTAAAGCCCACACAAAGCCTGTGCCACCTGAAACCTACCAACACAGAGTCAGGACAGGGGGTCAGCATCTTTCCAAAGCAATTAAGATCACACTGACAGCTAATTAAGGCAAATCATAATTACCTTCCATTTCATACACAGTTACAGCATGCTGGTGTTTACGTTTCACCCCGACTTTAATTAAAATGCCTCGGTCCCTGTGATGCCATATCAATTGACACATTCATCATGGTGATTCTGTGGACAATCAGCAGCTTCTCAAAATGCATACAGATGAGTTCTTTGGGCTCGCTTTGAGAACATCAGGTCAACCTCGGATAACGGCCTAGCCAAAAAGAACAGCACATTCAGGCGAAAAGCAAACGGTTCCAAGAATAGATGGCTTGCAGGAATATTTGTTTGGTTTCAGGACAATAAATAAAATGCACCACTTATGGGCATGTTTAAAGCAGTACTTCTAAGGTGTACTTTTACCCAGATGAGGATGGGTTCCCTTCTGAGTCTGGTTCCTCTCAAGGATTCTTCCTCATATCATCTTGTGGAGTTTAAACTTGACACCAGCTTGTTGAATTGGGATAACTTCACACACTTAAAATCTGTATCCTGTTTAAGTTTTTCTGTAAAGCTGCTTTGAGACAATGTCCATTGATAAAAGCGCTATACAAATAAAATCTAATTGAAGGTGTACAGGGCATTTAATCAGTTGTGTCAGAGGACAAAAATCAAAGCTTTTTCCCCCTTGCTGAACAGGTGTCATTTATTTTACTAATTACCTCTGTGGATATATATATATATATATACACACACAGCTCAAAAAATAAATGGAACACACCCTAGATCTGAATGAATGATATAATCTCATTAAATACTCCTTTCTTTACACAGTTGAATGTGCTGACAACAAAATCACACAAAAATTATCAATGGAAATCAAATTTATCAACCCATGGAGGTCTGGATTTGGAGTCACACTCAAAATCAAAGTGGGAAACCACACTACAGGCCGATCCAACTTTGATGTAACGTCCTTAAAACAAGTCAAAATGAGGCTCAGTAGTGTGTGTGGCCTCCACGTGCCTGTATGACCTCCCTACAACTTGATGACAACTGCATGACCTCCCTACAACCTGATGAGGAGGCGGATGGTCTCCTGAGGGATCTCCTCCCAGACCTGGACTAAAGCATCCGCAACTCCTGGACAGTCTGTGGTGGAACGTGGCCCCCACCTGTGGACGTCGGGCCCTCATGGGGTCAGTTTCACGGAGAGAGAGGAGAGAGAGAGAGAGAGAGAGAGAGAGAGAGATTGAGATTTCCTCCCCCAGTCCAAAGACATGCATGGTGTATATATATATATATATATATATATATATATATATATATATATAGAGAGAGAGAGAGAGAGAGAGAGAGAGAGAGAGAGAGAGAGAGAGAGAGAGAGAGAGAGAGAAAATCAGGTTTTGTCTAGAATGCCAAGACTATCTGGCGATCAATGTTTTTGACAGGCTTGAGAACACAATACACATATGATAATGAAATACACAGAGAAAACAGATCTGGTAATGAATACACAGATAGGAAGAGAGCAGAAGTGATCGTTTTGGTTTTGCCATTATAAATTGTTTTGTATCTAGTTAGAGTTAACGGACATGATTAAAGGCCGTGCAGCCTACTCTATGCAGATAGACGCGAGCCACCAACACAGCAGTCCTGGGACATTCAATCAAAACAAACAAGAGGTACTCAGCAACTGACAGTAACGTTCATGTGTACAATAAAATGTGTTTACTTTTTAATTCTCAGATAACAGATAATTATATCCTCAGGGTGAGAAACACTTCAGTTGAAACTGCATACCACTGTACTAAACAGTTTCTCAGTACCAGCTGGTGCACACTCTGCGGTTTGGGACAGACCTGAAGTCTCTCTGAATGTGCATTGACTTGACACTTGCAGAATGACGTGAAAGATAACTAACCATACATAGCTTCGTAATCCTGTCAATAATAAGGATTAGGCGTGGACCCCTTATAGTGTTTTGTGCTATCGACAAAGACCATGGCTAAGTGATCATGGGTAGCAGATCCCACTACTATTCTGTCGATACACTCAATTTAACTCTAACCCCTTGAGGGTCATCGTCCTCTGCTGCTGAGTAACAACCTGGCCAGTGCAGCAGAGAAACCTACACAACAAACAGCCCTGTACAAGAACGGGGATCTTTAAAATAACACCACAAATATACATAGAAGCATACAGTGCACATATCTGGTGCATACAGGTGCAAACAGCATTCAGTAGCAACTTCTGTTTCCACCAGAGAGCATGTACTTCAAACAAAGTTAAATGATTAATACCCAGTCTCCAAATGTTTGAGAAAAGTTGTGAACACTCTACCCCCAAGCAATATGAACAAGCGATTTTTAAAATTCCAATCTCATGAGCTGCAGCAGATGCATTAATGAATGAATTACCAACTCACGAGTTTTAAAGACAAAGCAGAGAAAGGGAACAGGTGATGCAACATTCTGTACAGCTGTTCACATTTCAAACAAGGAGCTGAATTAAAACGCACTGCAGTATGTGTCAGGTGTGATTAAAATCAGAAACGTAATCTAACCGAATTGTGGAACATCTAGTACACAGATTTAAAGCTTGAATTCTGTAAAGAAATAAAACATTTAAAATATTAATAAGACTAAGAATTAAGAGCAAAAGGATTCAAAGCTTGAACAATACATTAACAATAACAGTAATCTACTAGAAAAACTGGTGACGCGTTAATTACTAAAAACAAACAAACAAAAAAAAAACCCTTCCTAATAACGAACAGCTGCATTGGCACAACATTGAGAAATGCTAAAGAACTAAACTGCTACGAGATTACGTGCGATTTCGTAACTACGAGCTTTTTTGACCTGGCTATGTTTTGCATCTGTGCCAGGAGATGAAACGTCTAACATACCATTTCAAATGATTTCGGGGGATATTGAATTTTATGGGAATAACAACCCCATTTAAATTCAAAGGCTCCAAACTAACAATAATCGAGATGAAGGAGTGAACTGTGCTTAAACTGGCATGCTTGCAATTTGTTCAGGACTGGTTAAAATAAGTACATACAGCAAATCATGAAATAAGATTAGACTTGGAATAAGCCAGGATCTGCTCAAACATTGCCTTTAAACACATTAAGAAGCTATATTTGGTATATTTGCGCTTTTCTTTTCTTTTTTTCTTCCCCCAATTATGAAATTTTGCACAATGTATGCTGCAAAGCATATAATCAACTTCCACGTCAAACCTACAGTTCGGTACATCATGAATATTTTGTTGCACTACTGTATATGAGATCCTGTGCTCAGTATTCTTAGTCTCCGTATAAAGGAAAGAATGGGAAATGAGGAGAATGTACTTATTTAAGACACTGGAGTCCAATGGCTATTCTTAAAGATCAAAACAACAGTTAAATAGGTGTGTGTGAGCAGGGAAATCAATCAGCTTTGATGGACTCCAATCCTCCAGTAGAAGAATTGTCTATGGTTACTAATTACAGTCCAGAACCATCCAGCCAAATACCAAGTAACCGTGTTCATTTCCCCATCGTCTACCAGAACCCGTGAAAGCATTTGCTCTCTGAAAGTTGTGCTGGTGACTAGAGATATGCACACTTAGGGAAAATCCTACTTGAGATTCACAAATTGTTTTCTTGAGCATGAAATAGAATTTGTAAAAAATCTCAATTCCATTATATTATATTCTGTATAGGGAACATATATGGTTAATAGGAAGCCATTTTGGATTCAGGTACATCGATCATGAGAAGAAAGGTTAATAAAAAAAAACCATAAAACTGTAATAGCTCGCATAAAACCACTAGAAAAAGTACATTTCAAAATGTAAAGAAATGTTATCAGCTACTACACGACCACTGAAGACTGCTTTGGCCATACTCTCCATTATCTAGCTTGTGTTGTGTTTGTTTTCTCTGTTTTAAAGTGGTGTATGTCAAGCTGGAGTGATGAGTTGACAAACAATTGTGAGCTATTGATTTGTTAGTGTCCCGTGCTGCTCGGCACTGTCCAGTGAAAAAGTGCGTTTTGTAATTGTGTAACTCTATGATTACCCAGGGGTTAAAAGCAGGGGTTGATGGGAATGAGCCTGCAGCCGGATTAGTGCCTGTCCTCTTGTGGCTGCACCAATAACCACCGACTGCTAAAGGGATACTGCGCTTTCTTTTGTACGAGAGAACAATAAAAATACACCTTACAACATAACAGCCAATAAAAGATCCTATTCTCTTCAGCCAAGAGAAATAAACTTCCTCAGCATCACATTATTATTAACAATAAAAATAAATAAATAAATGACCGAAGGGTTGAAACAGTATGATTCCTACTGATGTGCATCTGTGTTATAAGGATTGTTCTGTTCTTAATTCCCAAACCATTTATGTAAAATAACAAACTAAAACACGGTCTCTTATAGATAGAAAGTGCAGCATTACAGTCTGCACATCAATAACACCCTGCATTTAGGCCTTGGAGATCCTTCCTTGCTCGCAATTAACGATAAACGATGCACTTGTCCGGAATCGACAGCTAGAAAGACAGCAAAATGAACATTTCCAGCATTTCAGGTTTAAGGAGAGTATGGGAGGGTGTAATAATATTAGCAGCTGTGCAGTAGGAAACTGCTTGCCGACAGCAACGATTGCTCAGGTGGATGGTGGATTTTGGTGGATTTTTCTGCAGTAATATGCAGTAAAAAACATAATAGGACATTATCGATATAATCTATTTACGAATCGGTGGTCTAACGGCTGCAGGGCAAACATTTTCACTGCTGACGCTCATAAACAAAGAGAGGCGGGTTGGTGGGGGAGGGGTTGTTTACCTAACTGCTTATGTAAACATTTTCTAATTAGAATTATTTGTAAAGTGTTGCACTTTGTTAGAAGCCTGTTTAGATTTAAAAAAAAAAATCCCTTTTCCTCTTTCAGCTACAAACATATTTTAGTGGCATCGTTAATGAAGATAGTTAACTGATGTTAAATATATAACTGTCTAGAGTTAGCTCAAACTTATAGCAATAGATTTTATTTCATAGTAATGAACAGGTAGTTTGGCAGGTAGGTCTGGTAATATAATATAATCTAGCACTGGTGGTGTAGTAGTCTAATATTACGTAGAAATGATTTATTATTATATAACAAGTCTACTTGCCATTAAGCTTTTCCCATCATCTCAAAAAGGTTAATTACATCAGTTCCCGGTATTTTTTAAAAATCAAGGGCAAAGGAACCCAAATTTCCTATCCTGATAACGCATGAGCAAAGCAGCACATCTATGAGACCTTTCCAAAGTGGATGCAAGTGTAGTGTAATTAGATGTACAATGTAGTGTAATTAATCCAAAAATGTGAAAAACGAATTTCTTCTGGTTTTTGTGTCTCTCTCATACTAAATAGTTTTAGATCTTCAAACAAAATGCAACATAAAACAAAGGCAACCTGAATAAACACACTACAATTTTTATTTATTTAACTGCAACCAAATGCTTCTGATAACTGAAGATCCATCTTTCAGTTACTTCTAGGACTAACTCAGATTCTTTGGATCATTGTCATGCTGCATAATCCAGTTGCGCTTGAGTTTCAGCATACAGAGTGAAGACCGGACATTCTCCTTTAGGATTTTCTGGTAGAGAGCAGAATTCATGTTCCCTTCAATTATTGCAAGTTGCCCAGACCCTGAAGCAGCAAAGCATCCCCACACCATCACACTTCCTCCACCATGCTCGACCGTAGGTATGATGTTCTTTTTGTGGAATTCAGTGTTTGGTTTACACCAGATGTAACAGGTCCCCTGTCTTCCAAACAGTTCCACTTTCAACTCATCACAGAACAGTGTTTTGGCTAAATTCAGATGAGACTTAATGTTCTTCTGGGTTAGCAGTGGTTTTCACCTCACCACTCTTCCATGGATGCCATTTTTGCCCAGTGTCTTTCTGATAGTCAAGTCATGTACAGTGACCTTTAGTGATGCAAGAGAGGCCTGTAGGTCCTTTGATGTTGTCCTCTGTGGTCCTCTGGAGTCCCAGAGCCTTTGAAATAGCTGTGTAACCCTTCCCAGACTGATGTACTTCAATCACATTCTTCCTCATCATTTCTGGAATTTCTTTCAATTTTGGCATAGTGTTTTACTGGGTAAGACCTTTTAACCAACTTCATGCTGTTGAAAAGTTCTATTTAAGTGTTGGTGTGATTGAACAGGGTTTGCAGTGATCAGGTCTGGTTGTGTCTAGTCCAGCTGAACCCCATTATGAGTGGAGTTTCATAGATTTGTGGAATTAGTAACTACAGAGGCAGATATATTTTCACACAGACCCAGTTGGTATTGAATAACTTTTTTGCTTCAATAAATATCGTCATCTAAAAACTGTATTTGGTGTTTACTCAGGTTGCTTTGTTTTATCTTAGACTTTGTTTTCATTTCTGAAACAGTTTAGTATGAGATCTACACAAACACAGAAATAATCACTGAACTGTATTTAGTGATTTTCTCTCTATATTCTCAATAATGTGATCTCTTGGCATATTGTAATAACTACATTTTAATGCTCATTTTCAAAACACTTCTTATATCTGCTCCGGTCTGATACAGACCTTGACCTTTAATATTTCAGATAAAACCACCAAAGCCAGCGATCAAGTCGAATTATCAGCATATTTACCAAATCCCACACAGCCTTCTCAGTAACTGTGGGATGTGATGGTGAACTTTTCACAGTACTCAAAACCTAGGTATATTTATAAAAAAAACTTTAATAAAATAAAAAAAAACACAGCTCCCCGTCTCCTGACACTGTTCCAAAGGTCTTCCCGTACTACAAAAAAAACATAACAGTAATCAATCTGTACTGTATATGGTTTATGAATATAAATGAAATGCATGGTAACAGCTTGCTTTCCATCTTTAATATGTGCCAGGCAGTTTGCCAACCCAACCAGTAGGAGATTCCGTTTAAACGGCAATTCTCATCCCACTTCACCGGAAATTCAATTTGTTCCATAAGCCAAGAATGAAAAAGCAATTATTCACAACACCCGTCCCTTCACGATCTGTTTCTTAAAGATATCCGCCTTTTTTCTCCCTTAAATAAATAAATAAATAAACAAACTCACTCCAAGAGCAGTGCCAAAAGCCTTCGTGTCATTGTGCAAAAACTGCATGAAGCAGTGCTGAGGACCATCAATCCATGCAAGAAGCAGTGGTCCTGACGGCAACCCTCAGAGTGGTTGTGCAGGGAAATAAGAATGAGATAACCAGTGCTGAGGTCTGTAGCACACAAATACAACTGACTGTCAAAAAAATTGCTATGGAACAAAGAGGAAAGTTCAGTGTGGTATACAATCTAAGCAGGACACCAATGGGAACCTGTGAAACTGCACTTGCTGGGCTCAAAACGATAATACGCATACTTTTCTCAGGGCCAATCAACTAGATAGCCTGCAACTAAAAAGCATGATAGGCATTTTACAAAGCATGCATTAAACATTACAGGTCTTGCCCTTTCCTTTACATTTCTAAGATCCACTTACTATCATATGCATTATTAAGTGAAAAGCAGTGAGGAAAATAATTTGCACATAGTGGAAAGTATTGCACAGTGCAAGATTTAAACGGCACAATATAAAAGCAGAACGTACGTGTGAGCAGAAACGGTAAAAAATGATGTTGTTACGAGGGAATGATGACACTCTGTCAGCGCTGATGAGTGTTTCCTCTAACGTTACTTGAAAGATTGCTGCAATGATGGCTGGTATTCATTATTGCGCTTTTTTTTTTTTCTCCCCTTTCTTCAAGCTACTGAATATATACATCTTTAGCACAATATGTTTAATGAGACCATTAAAGGAGCCTAGTTTGACAGCCCTGAATGATAACAGAAACTGGTAATAACAGCCAAGCTGCACCTACGGTTACCGTTAATGATTTAATGCCAGCATTTGTACTCTTACCATTAAATTAGAATAGATATAGATTCAACAAATCTACATCATGACGTTTGTAATGAATTCGGTAAAATTCCCGGGAGAATGACTACCAGTTCAAACCTCAGTTGATTCACAGAAAACAACCAAGTTCTACCAAAAACAAGCTTCTCAAATGGAAGGTCAATACAACTGCAGTGATGAAACTGAAGTGTTGTTGCTATTCCAAGCACACGGCCGTGAGATCAATGAAACCGAAGTTGGTTTCGATAGATCCAGATTAATTAGCAACGGTTAAACTATTATCGTCGGTACCAGAACATATTTCAATGTTATGAGATGGTGTATTTTGGAAATACGGTCGATTTCATTCCACTGTTCACTTATAAAAAAAAATAAATAAATAAAAAATTTTTTTTATTATTTTTACCTTGAGGCGCTGATGGTCTACAACTAAAGCAGGTGGAGGCGGAGGCTGTGGAGGGTCCTCTGGCCTCTCTGCTAGAACTTCCTTCTGCTGTTCTGATTGGCTTCTTCTACACGTCTTCTCTCTGGAGGTACCTATAAAAATACAACAGGTAGGACCTTACACCAATATTCACTAAGATACATCTGGCATCTAACCTGCCTTGACAAGGACAAAATACCTTTACGTTAATACAACAGTGAACATGTCCATGAGGATTTGCTTTAGTGGTGTAACCCTCACTAGACAAAAGCTCCAACAAAAATAATGTGTCAGCTGCCAAGAGAAAACAGTAATTAAAGTTGTGACATAGTGATTCTGCTGGCTCTTAAAGAGTGTACTTCAGGCAATGTAATGTGTTCTCTTACCAATTCTCTTTTGCTTTGAGAAATCTTTATTCTATCCATCTATTTTTTGTTTCTAGGTATATAAAGCAGTGTCACAGTAAATATTAAACAAAAACATTTAAAAAATAATAATAAAAAACATAATTACTACAGTATTGCCCTTGGTACAGTTCCAGATTGAAAGATGCAAATAAGCTGGAGGTGTGAACTCGGCAGGTATTTCTTGTGAGCGTTTACATCACGCAAAAAGTTTCACATTTTTATAACAAAATGCTTTCTCTGAATGCAAAACCAATCATTTGTATTGAAACAAATGATGAGTAGCAGTAGAAAGAGGCACTTGATGTGACGCTTGCACATACTGTGAACTTACATGACAGCACAGTACCTTCTTTTTCAGGAACTCCATCACTAGCTGCATCATCTGCTGCTGGTGTACAATCATTTGCCTTGCATTCTTGCACCACATCTTCCGAACCAGCCTGTTCCCCTTCTCTGAAAGAAGCTGTGATTTCATTGGCTTCACTGTCTATACTGTCCAGTGACTCGTCTCCGTTTACACACTCTTGGGGCTCGGAGAACACGGTTGCCTCTTCCTCCTCTGCAGAAGGAGGGTTCTTAAAGGTAGTTGCATTGGCCTTCTCTTGGCCTTGAGCATCTTGAGTCGTGGTGGCTTCACTGGAGCTCTCCTCTTCAGTGCTCAGAGCATACCCATTGGGTTGGGGAAGGGGTTTATCTGTTTGGGGTTCCAAGGTATCAGAGGAGGACTCATCCTGAGCTGGACTGGCATTACCCTGGATAGGAACGGTTGAGTCATCAGCTCCGTCCTCTTCCTCAGGCTCATCGTCATCTTCTAGCTCCTCCTTCTTGCTGCTCTTCTTCTTCCTGATGATGCCCCTCTCCCAAATTGACCGACGACGAACCTTGCGCTTTACGCTACCTGTGGACCAGTAGAGGAGTTTCAGTTATAAAACCAAGGTATGCTTGATTTTCTTAACAAATGCATCTTCTTTATGGTAAAATGAGATAAGAAGATGAAAAATAACATTTTTCAAATCAGTACTCATAACCTATATACTTACACAACTAGTCAAAGTTTACAGACACCCATTCCTTTTTATTTCCACATTTTAGAATAGTAATAAAGTCATCAAAACTCTGGAGTAACACTAATGGAACTATGGGAATTATGTTGTGATAAAAAAATCCAAAAAAATAACAAAAAATAAATTGTATTTTAGCATCTTTAAGAGTAGAACCTCTATTTCCCTAGAATTTCCAGAAATGTGTTCTTGGCATTTTCACAACCGATTTCTTGATGAATCCCTGACATGCTTTTTAAACAGTATTAAAGAAGTTCACACCTGCGCTGCACACTTATCGGCTGCTTTTCGGAATATTTCGCTCCAAGTCATATGTTTAAAAAAAATATTTATTTATAAATAAAATATTAGATTTCTAATGAAAGAAGTGAATAGTCTGCACAATTATATTTTTTGTCTAGGACAACGATTTCAAACATTTAAATCATACACCTCCAGATCAAAAGGTTTTTAAGATCGTGAGAAACATTTCAGTCAAGTGTCCTCAAACTTTTGACTGGTAGTGTATATAACGTTTCTTCTATAACGTTTAAACAGAAACTTCAGAGAAAATCCTTTCGCTGGAAGCACATGCTTCAGTAAATGTTCTGTAGATTCAAGACACTGAAAGCCATATTAAACCACTTATTAGAGATGACTGACTAGACGCCCTAGTCTGGTATCATTTTCAAAACTGGGATTTGGGGGAAAATGGAGTCAGTCAGCACTGGAGAGCTTGTACTTTATGTTCCAAAACCCCAGGGAGGACAATGAGCTGAGAGGGAAGGTCTAATATGTTAGAACCACGTGGTTCCTTGTCTGCGGTGTAATTGGTCAGAGTCTAAGAAGCTGGTGGAAATGCACTGCTTACCACACAGGGGGCAATTTCAACTTCTAATTGAAGACAATCGAAGACAAGCCCAGATGTACTCCATAAATCAGCACCCAAAAAGACTTTGTTAATTTGCCTCCTCCTGCCACCAGCGTTTCCTACTGGGCTTTGAGTGACTGAAAACACACTGCACTCCAAATAATGACAAATCACTCGTCTCTCATTTTATTCAACATTTTATAGTCCCACTCAATTTATTATTATTTTTTTTTAAACACTTGCTCTTTCCGAGAGGTTGAATGTGGAGCACTTAATTCTCCCATCGGATGTAATCAAAGGAATCTGAAGGGAACAGGGAAGTTGAAGGCAAAAAGAAAGACGGTGGTAAAGAGAGATAACGGGCTGCACGGAAAATGCAAATGCCAACAGGTGTCAATAATGTGCCAAAGCCGAGCGAGAAATGAGAAAAACATACTTGCCCATCTGTAAAACAATAACTGCGTCGAGACGAATTGGGAAAAAAAGGTTTGACTAAAGGCCGGTTTATATCAGACGCATGACTTTGCTTGCATGTAGCATACTCGACTAAAATGCGACATCCACTAGATAGCAAGTCCAAGCTAAAACACTCCTGTCCGCCTGGTTTCCAAGTCGAACTGTAAAAGCACCGCGATGTTAACTGACGACCTCTATTGAAACTGTCTGCCATCATGAGCTCATCTCAAATCAAGCATTATGTACTATACTAGAAAGCCCAGAAGACTAGTACACAAAACAGACCATTCGGTAGGTTTGGAAACTAAACTAAAAGTCAAACGTAATAGGAAAACCAGTTAGTGTTCGTACATTCTAGTCTAGAACAGTACATTAGTATGTGATTTGAGACATGACACTAGTTTGTTTAGTGGGTTTCAGACAACTCCTCGAGATTATTCATGTTGGACACGTAGTGTTAGTCTCCGAGGACATGAAAAATAATGATCGACAGACAGTCAGGGCACTTCATAATGCGTGTACTCTCCTGTAATTCCTCCATATAAACATCAACCTAGGTTTACAATGAAATGTCTATCCCATCAAAGAGCTTGATTTTCCATCAACAATGACATTAAGCCTACTTCTGTAAAGGGCACAGCCATTTTAGTCCAACATGCTTCGATTTGATTCAGAGTGCACCAATCTGTCTCAGATGAAACTAAGCATTAACTGCATTAATGATTCATGCAGCCAATACCGATATGTGCACTCCATCAGCATTTCTAGTCCATCCACTAATGCAAGCATAATAATCTTTAACATAAACGTGTGATAAATGATCATGAATGGAGATGGACTTCAGACGAGGCAAAACTGAAAAGACTCCGCTGGAGCTAAACTAGGAGACTGTACAAGACTAACAGAGGCAGCAATTAAACGGAAGGCTATTCAATTCTTTGTTACACTTTAGGTGACCATGTGCATAATCTGACGTGACATTTTACAGACATGGCAACAATGAAGGCAACTGGCTTCAAAGAACACTCTGCAGCAAATCATCCACTAATAAGGTGCAATTAATACTACAAAAGTAGAGCCATTGTGGGGGTATTCAACCACAAGAATTGGCCCGCCTGTGAGCACAGCAGTAAAACAACTGGAAAAAAGCTAGACTGAGGGAAACCTCCTCATTGAGGTACTAATCAATGTCAGATTAGATCTTTGTTAAAATCATAGTTGTACTACAAAAATCAAGGCTAGCAGGACACCGTGAACTGAGGCTGGACTAAAGCGCAATTCATGAAATGCATTGAATGTATTAAGGAGGAATAAATTTGGCAACTGGGACTGCATGTAATGAGCACATGAGCTTAATGAAATTTTCAGCCGAGGCTTACTATCGGCATCCAATGGTAACTATCAGGTCAGGTTTATTTACTAATAAACCTCTAATCAATAAAAAAAACATTAATTTAACATATCATGACATGTATTATGCGCCATTATGGTTGAATCAAAAAAAAAAATCCAGTCAAACATACCCAATAAATCCCAGCCTCTACTGAGCCCAGGGGTTTTCAAACTAGGGGTGGCTTGATTTACATATGGAGGCACGAGAGACATCTTAAGTACATGACATGACAAAGATGGATTTTGATGTTTTGAAATGTTACTGGGAGGCGAGTTCTAACGAGCCACGTTTAAATTATGAGTGTACGTGTTACTTTAGATTTTTCACTACCCAGAGACAATGCAGTGAAGGGAAGGAATTGAGACATGAAAAATGTCTTTAAAAATGAAACATCTGTCCTTCGATCTACATCAAAAAAACTGGTGGTCGGTCTCAAAACAAACTAGCGGTCAGGTCGTGGTGCATGAACCCGTGAAACATTCTACAGTTCGACCAGATGGACAGGGATGTTTTGGCTCTGACGTTAATCTGATTTAATCCCCCATACATGATGTACATGATAAAGGCAGGCGAGTATGTGAATAACGCCGCTCGCGTTGCTGCTGCTGCTTCCGCGCACACACGCAAAGTCATGCGTCAACTTCATGTCAGGTCGTGTCAAACCCCTAGAGTCGATTACTTTCCTGTAACATGCCCCGTTGAACTCCATTCCTAATCTCCATCAGGATTACTATTGTGGGACGTTTAAAGAATATGAAGAAACTAGGGGGAGAAAATGACAAAATGCCGTGAAATACAAAATATATCCACATCTGATGAACAGTAGTTAAAGGTCATTTAATTGAGGGACAGAAAAAACTAGTCCAAATGTCTGCGTAACATCTGGCAGACTCGTCTGGCACCAAAGTATATTCTACGAATGTGAGCAGAAGGGCGGTTGCTATTAAGAAAGAATTTCCTGCAGAAAGGCAAATAAGAACAGATTTCAGGATGCTACAGACCTTAAGGCATGTCATGACATGGATTTGGTGAAAACAGAATAATGACTCAATCTGTTTACATTCCTTAGCATTCATCAGACTGCATGTGTGGGAAATTAAGAGCAATATTTATAAAATAAAAAATGAACAAATAAAAAAAAAAAAGACGGAAAAAAGACGACGACACAGCTAGCACAATTAAAACCTGCTTTCGAGAGGTTTTACAGAAAGATTACTGGATTGAATTAGCCACCTTCTGTATTTAGACCTTCAGTATATACACGAACAAAGAAACAAGGGGTTTGGGGAAGAATCTTCAAGTTTCCCCCTTGCAATCAAAAAGAGCTCATTTCTGACAAACGCATTGAAACAATAAAAATGTCATTGTCCGCTGCACGGTAGAGAACACGGGCCACTTTCAAAACTATGAACAGGAATCTGAGGCCACAGAGGGGACAAGCTCACCAAAACCAGACAGTTGAAGATTGGAAGAAAATCACCTTTTTTTTTTTTTCAATCTTCAACTTTCCAGTTCCGGTGAGTCTGTGCCCTCTGTAGCCTCAGGTTCTTGCGCTTGGTTGATAGGAGTGGAACCCATCTGCCTCAAGGTTCAACAAGATCACGTGTTCAGACATGCTGTTCTGCTCAACATGGTTGTAAAGAGTGGATATTTGAGTTACCATAGACGTCCTGTCAGCACAAACTAGTCTGGCCTTTCTCCTTTAGCGCTCTCAACAACAAAGCGCTTCCACGGGCAGAACCGCTGCTCACTGGATGTTTTTCCACACTACCCTGTGCAAACTCTAGAGACTGTTGTGAGTGAAAATCTCAGGAGACAAGCCGTTTCTGAGATACTCAAACAAGGCTTCCTAGCACCAACAACCATGCCACAGTTAAGGTCACTGATCATCATGTTTCCCCATTCTAATGTTTGATGTTAACTTAAGCTCTTCTCGTATGATTTTATGCACTACACTCC
Organism: Ameiurus melas; assembly: GCA_012411365.1. Lineage (NCBI taxonomy): Eukaryota > Metazoa > Chordata > Actinopteri > Siluriformes > Ictaluridae > Ameiurus > Ameiurus melas. The sequence continues at coordinate 1,707,190 of CM022779.1, forward strand.
AGCCACATGATTGGCTGATTAGATAATTGTATGAATGAGTAGGGGTCGCCAGTGAGTGTAAGGCGTTGAGCTGAACGTTTATCAAATGGTTTGTGAGATTGGAAAGCAGTCAATCCAGCTGTTGGGGATCTAGACCTGACATAATGAGCAACACAGAGTGGTGAAGGCTTTTCTGCTATTCTTTAGGCACAGAGAGCAATCAAGAGAATACAGCAAGAAAATGAGATTAATAGGTGAAAGCAACCACACACACACAGAGTATGTAATAGCATTCACAGGTAAATACGTATGGTTGTGTGTTATTTTAATAAAATCCCTTCAGTTTTCAAATGCAGCCATTTGTAATGAACAGTATGCATTTTGCTTCTTCGAACTGAAGCTTCATTTATAAAATGTCACCTTCGTAAACACAGCAATTAGTCATGTCTGGCTTTGGCAGTATACAGGGAAAGCTTCCCTGCCATTCCAGAAGAAATGAAAATATTTGTATGTTTTGTATTTCCATAAACTTGAGCTCTGGGAGGACTTGAAGTGTTCCATAAGAAGGCCAGAATAAACAAGTCGGCTCATTACTGAGGCACACTTGCAGTCGTCCCCGGGGTGCATGTACAGTAGGCAAAAGAATACATGATACATGAATATCAATTTGCTCCTAAAAATCATACGTTTGTTAATGGAACACACATGCACACCTTCACTGCGGTTCATCAAAGTGAGTTTTGGTGACGCTAAGGGTGGAGACGGAAGCTCCAGTTTCTGGTGTCTATTGCTGAATTTACCAGAAAAGCAAGGACGCTTGAGCCCGGTGCAGTGCACGAAAACGAGTCGTCTCCCACTCTTAAATAATGCATGGTAATTGTTCAGACCACAAGCACACAGCCTGAGACAGTTGATGTAAAAAGTTTGTGTGCGAGTCTGTCTGCGTGTCCTTTGCCTGGAATAGCACAGCACTTTGTAATAATTAAAAGAGTCACTGCATGAATATTTTACGCGGCACCAGAAATATTTAGCCTTGACCCCCCCCCTTCACAATCAGTACCTGCCAAAATACTTCAGCACTTAAAATGGATAAAACAGTGGGATAACGTTTTGTGAAAATTATTATTAACACGTTTCGGCGATACTGTGAAGCTTCCAGAAGATCATGTGTGGAAATAGCTTTGAAGCTGTGCAGTGCGGTACCTCCCGCTGCATGCTGGATATTAATTCTCTACATCCAGCTACGCCCCATTACTGCTCAGAGACCCAGTATTCTGCACACACATATACCAAATATAATTTGCGAGTATTACACTCATATAGACCTGCATCTCTCAAGGACATCAGCAAAACCTCAAATGACAAATGACTGAAGACAATCAAATGGACTGCATTTCATACCCGTAAAAGATGTGTATTCAATCAATAACCAATACAAAGGCATACGTATATCCTACCAGCCAGTTGTTTATGTCGGTAGAGCCCTTTGGTTTGAGACATGAACTGCATTCTTTCTATAATTCTATGCCAACATTTAGGCGTGCACAATCAGAAATGTAAAAGCTAGCTCACTGGCTAAGTAAAAGCTCCTGTAACTGTGTTGTCCACTCCCGTGTTCTAGTTACCCAGAAATAATAGGCAAATAAGTGGTAGCCAAGGACGGATTAACAATTCAAAGGTCGATGGGACAGCGTGGAGCCCCACTCCAACAACAAAAAGAACATTCTGTTCAGTAAACTGAACTGTAAGACCGGTGCAAGACCACACCGGTCTGTAAGCAGGACTGCACGTGTACATGGTGAGCGGACATCCATTAGAATAAAAGCAAGCGAGGGTTATGAAAAAGTTTGCCAGGAGAAATGCAATCAGTAGACACTCCACCTTCACTACAAGCAGCTATGTTAACACTGGTGGTTTGGCATTGGCAGCAGTCTGGATAGTTTCTTTGGCATCGATCAACATTTATACGAGTCATCCAATGCATGAAAATTGATCTGCCTAGTAAAGCCGTATACAGTGCAGTCAGGCAGCAGGATTCGGAATGAGTAGCTCGCGCTATAGACAGTCAGTATATATGTAAATATTTTTCTGTTGGCTGTCCAAATAAACAAATAACCCAGATATGAAATCTGTTTATGCCAGGTGACAAGGCTGGTGATTTGTTTTTTGTTTTTGTCCAAGCCAAAATGAAATACCTTTTTAGAAAATAGACAACTTAAAGACACAACAAATGGTACTGTTTGGCAGAACAACTGAAATGCCAGCACACTGAAAACCTAAACATGCAAAACATGGATCAAAGGCTTTCGGTGGCTTTTTTCCACAACCTCCAGAAATGACTAAGCTAATATAAAGATCAGTTTTTGCTGACTTTCAGAAAATTCATAAACTTCAGACTTTTCAGGTCATCGGAAGGCTACTGTCGAGACCTAGAGTTTGAGGTAACTCGATTAATTAAGCGCTATTAAGCTTCAACTTAATTTGCGATTCAAACTTTCAACTCTTGTTCCTTATTCCAGTATGCTGAACTTCACAAAGACATTACGCAGAAAAAGCGTGAGCTACTTTAAGCTGGAGTTAGCGCAGCCTGGTACGTTATCAATGGATCTCCTGTCATTCCAAGAACGCTTTGTAGGCTGTATCTATTTTCAACCATCACTGTATCTGTCCATGTGTTCAACTTCAAAGTTCAAACGTCTGAAAGGGGCCTCGGCACACAGTCAGTCACTCGGTTCAGACAACTCCATTACGCAGCAGTTTATCATCAAGCTGATAGGATCCGTTTCTGAGTCGCAGCAATGGCATTAATACCAGGCCTAATTTAAAAGTCCACATAGCAGTAGGCGTGACGTGCTGTGAATGTTATTAAGTGTTTGAGGGTGAGAAAGAGACAGCAGGGTGAGGCCCATATGCTTTAAGTGTACTCGCTGGATCGAAGGAGGTTTGGCACAGAAAGAAAAGCTCTACATTCCACATGAGCTTAGTCTTCTGTACTACGAAACCATCGTTAAGACAGAAGGGTGCTGACATTATTAATGAAGTATTTGCTGCTGACTGAATATCTGCCAAAATTAAAGCTGATAATATTTTGGTCTTTCTATTTTAGTTTCCTCTTTTGAGTGACCAGTGATTTGTCAGTATTTGACAGATATATGCCGGCGTCAAACAATTTTAGGGCCGCAAGCTTCCATAGAAGCTTGATCGTCACATGTCGTCTCATATAGTTAGGGTGTTGTTTTAAGTAGCACCATGGTCCTAGAGGAACGCTGTTTTGTTTCACTGTGTACTGTACCCACTACCCACTGTATATGGTAGAAATGACGATAAAACCACTTGAACTTGAACAAATAGAGTTACTATTGCACCTAGTGGTCATAAATGGGAACTGCAACAAGCGCTAATGATCAACAGGGGCAGTGATAGCATAATCACATTATGAACAGTTTCACTGAAGGGAGGAGCAACAGACACAAACGCAAATCACAGGGTTGCCAGATTAGGCTGGTTTAAAAAATACCCAGGGTATGCCAAGATCTTGTATTATAGCAAATCGTTGGCGTTAAGACTAATAGATTTAAACACAAAAAAGGCAACCTGTAAGTGCAGACAGTTTGCCCGTGATCTACAGAAACAATTAGAGGACACTTCATTTGGATGATTTAAAGAAACCACGTGTTAATGGGAGAGCATACAGTGCACAGTATAGTCGAAGCTTTTTGTGCACATAAACTCAAAGCACAAAACAGAAAACAAAACAGGTTTTATAACACTAGCACTATTTTAAAATCCAGAATTCAGATCGATAACACAAAGGCTAAAAAAGAAAAAAAAAATAATTCCAACAACATGCCAACATGCCCCTGAGTGTGTTTTTGGAAAGAAAAAGAAAAAAAAAAAGAAAGATGTAGAGGAAGACTGAAAATAAGGGTTGGGGGAGGGGGTGGAAAAAGGTCATCCTTGAGTGAGGACACTGTTTGTCACTCCGCCCTGCATCACATAGCAGTGGCACTTAATGAGGCATCTCGATCGATAGATGATTCAGTCCATGCTTCTGGAAATGAAGCGAATCAGTCAAAAGCTGCACTCACCTCCTGCAGCGAGGCATACATTAGCATGCCCAGAGGTAATGCATCTCACCAGCATCTGTGCTACTTCTGTTCCACCAGCTCAAAAGAAGAAAAAAAAAAATAAATCAGCAGGGCATTCAAACTGTGAGTGTATTTATTTGTGTGGGTGTGCAGGGAGCCAGCCAGCAAGTAAGACTGAAGAAATGAACATTACGCTGCTGAAAGGCACACTTAAAAGCAATCAGGGTTTTAGCAAAGACATTCTCAAATGTTTGTTTATAAGCCAAAGATCCCTTTGCCAATTAGCTGTTAGTAAAGAAACATGCTTGGAGTTTACAGATATTCTAATGCATGTTGCTACATTTTAATAGCCTGTGTCTAAGAACCGTTGTTCAAAGAGCTCAAAAGAGCATGTTTTGCTAGATAAAAAAAAAAAAAAAACCCAAAAAAACCCAAAAACAGAAATAGCAACTACTACTGATGAGGGTTTAAACAATATTTTAATTCAGAACGAGCCTTCTGCCTGATTTTATTATTCGGATATCTGTAAAAGTTAATGAACGGATATTCGGTTAACCGAAATTTGGGGGTGGGAGTTATTTAATGTAGCGTAAACAAGTGTCATTTTCCACTGCAAACAAGTGTTCCTCCTGTCGGTGGAAGCACACATACTTAAGTGTTTGACTGTGTAATATAGAGAAATAATGGGGGAAATGCCAGCTCGGTATTTCAGCCCATAGTTCTACCGTACCAGTGTGCCTCTGGGATTGCTTCAAATTTGCCACAGAGTTTTAAAAGGCTATAACCAAATAAAATAATAATCATTTTGACAGGATGTTTGAAAATCCTCACGTTTCTATGATCACAGCAGAAATATTTCTAATAATCTATAATAATTTACACTGAGTACCGTAACGCTGACACAGTTACAGTCTGTTTCTGACCGTAGGTTCGCAAAACGAGGTTACACAAAGAACATTTTAAACAAAAATCATAAACATATACAATCCAGATGCAGACAAGTTTTCAGAGTGAGCTCAAGCTAGTTAACCACAAAGACATTCTTCAAGCATTCTGGAGCGGACCGGTATTTCCAGGTTACGTTTACTAGAACAGTGAATGCTCTGTGTTTGAGAAGCGGCTGGTGTAAAAGAAACGCTTTGACAGCAGGGTAAAACGGCTTAACATTGAAACACGAGGTGCCTACATTTGTGTCTATAGTTATTTAAGACTTTTAGCAGAATTGTATTGGCTGTTTCTGGAAATGTAATATTTATTTTGTGGAAAAAAAAAAAAGATTTATACGATGGTTTAGGGTTTAAATCTTTTATTCAATTAAAGCAACAAATAATTCTTCTATTTCATTGGCCTTCACCATTCATGGTCAAATCATGAGAAAATTAGTCACTACCACCAGAGTCAGATCTCCAGTTAAGAGCAGACAATAGATGGATGAAGGCTCTTTGGCAAAGGTTTTGGAGCACTGCTCCCACATCAGATATATTGCAATCACTTGGCTGGCTCAGAGACTTTCACTGCCAACTGCTGTGCATTCCACACTAGCGTTTGTGCTGAATGACATGACAGACGAGGCATGCTGTCTACAGAGTATACTTTTAATGGACACCATTAGGAGGCCATGAAATTTGGATTAACACCAAGCTGGGATTGTGATTACCTAAAGCCCAGGGAGAGAGCGACAGACAGAGAGGGACGAGCAATATGATGCACCTGTGAGCCATTTACTGTCCGTAAGGAAGGCGAGATGGAGAAAGAGAGAAAAGGCAGGAAATAGAAAGATACGCAAGGTGGTAATACTGAAAATCGTAAGAGCTCATTTCATTCAGGAGTTTCCCCAGCTGGTGAATCACAACAGGAGGTGCACACTTCACCTGAACCAGTGACCAAACCCCACGGACTTGCTGATCAGAGTCAGACACAACCAAAGTGGAAATTAACATCGACAGCAAACCCTCACTTGCAACAAAGAACAGGTTGGGACATCTGTTTGAACTGCATTCTGGAAAATAATGAATGACCGACTGGATAAAACGTTTAACGCCACAGCAATCTAAATTAAATAGTAAAGAAGCCGAGTTAACAATGAAGTTCGCCACCAATAACCATAGACCAAAGCACACTACTACCTGATGCAACAAATAATCACGAGGAGTAACAAGCGCAAGCAACTAAGACGAAATGAGGAACTTGCTGAAAGCCCATTAAACAAAATGTGTCTTATAGAGGTGGGAAACCTTTAAAAAAAAAAAAAAAAGTATAAACTTTTAACTCGGTCTCACAGAATACTGAAGCCTTCACTGACTATTTCAGCCAAAATGTCAAATTCAGGTAAAACATTTTAAAATGGACAAATGAGCAATAATCAAAAACCTTCCAAATCTGACAAAGATGTGAAATCACCAGGAAATATTTTTATTTATTTATTTATTTGTTTGTAAAATAAGAAAATTACAATTAAATTAAAAATCTGTTAAAATCTAGATAAAATCTGAGCTTGTGTCATTTACAAAGAATGGCAGAAAACATTTCAAGACTGGGTGAAAAGTGGGGGGAAGAGAGCGCATGTTAGCAGGAGGCATGGGGTAGGAAGCATTGAGATTAATATCCTGGAACAAATGGGGATTTGACGAGAGCTTTACAGCTCAGGTCTCACTGTGTGCTGTGCTTTATCCATCGAGAATTTTCACGCCATATGGCTCGAGTGAGACGCCACTGTCTGAAAACTTCACTCTTATAACTTCCCCAATTTATCTGAAGTTTATCACATTATATCACAATATAAGCTGAGAGCAGCTCAAAAGGCATGGTCATAAATATCCATAATGGACACGCATTTATTTCTCGATCTTCCATTTTTTTTCACCTAATTAATCTCAGCTTCTGAAAGAAAACATGCAGCATAATGAACCTGTAGTGGTGTTATTATACGGCCCATTTCGAGAAATCTTATTAGTTATGTAATCCCATTTTAAAAACAACTCCAGTTACTGAACTATGGCCAGTCGAAAAATCGATCGGTTCTGCTACAGTATTTTGCAAGTGCTCAGTTCAATCCTGGGTCTGCATCTGGCCCGCAGTCTGCCTAAATCCTGGTTTAGATCAAATCAGCATAGCCTTAAAACACTGTCATAACTGTTGTCTATGGGACAGGAAGAGGAATCACAATAGAAACTACAATTTCTAGTAGAAAATCAATCATTTTCCTTTTTCTTTAACACAATAGACTTCAGAATTTTATTGGCAGAAATGAGACATTGGTCTCCTCCAAAACAAAACAATCCAGTCTATTCAAGCAGCCTAGAATGGGACTGTTTTATTTATAATAAGAAAAACAACTGCATCTCTACAGTCCCTTTATGTTGCTGTGATATTAAAATTACTACTTTTTCTCCCTCATCTTAACAATTATGCAAATTAGCTGCCTAATGTCTTAAAAACAGGAAAACTATATATAACTCAAGGCGGACGGTGTTTGCCTGGAGAAAACACACACATACATACACACATACATACACACAGTATCTCACAAAAGTGAGTACACCCCTCACATTTTTGTAAATATTTGCTTATATCTTTTCATGTGACAACACTGAAGAAATGACACTTTGCTACAATGTAAAGTAGTGATCTTGTGTAACAGTGTAAATTTGCTGTCCGCTCAAAATAACTCAACACGCAGCCATTAATGTCTAAACCGCTGACAACAAAAGTGAGTACACCCCTTAGTGAAAATGTACAAATTGGACCCAATTAGCCATTTTCCCTCCCCGGTGTCATGTGACTTGTTAGTGTTACAAGGTCTCAGGTGTGAATGGGGAGCAGAGGTGTTAAATTTGGTGTCATCGCCCTCACACTCCCTTATACTGGTCACTGGAAGTTCAACATGGCAAAGAACTCTCTGAGAATCTGAAAAAAAGAATTGTTGCTCTACATAAAGATGGCCTCGGCTATAAGAAGATTGCCAAGACCCTGACACTGAGCTGCAGCACGGTGACCAAGACCACACAGCGGTTTAACAGAACAGGTTCCACTCGGAACAGTCCTCACCATGGTCAACCAAAGAAGTTGAGTGCACGTGCTCAGCGTCATATCCAGAGGTTGTCTTTGGGAAATAGATGTATGAGTGCTGCCAGCATTGCTGCAGAGGTTGAAGGGGTGAGGGGTCAGCCTGTCAGTGCTCAGACCATATGCCGCACACTGCATCAAATTGGTCAGCATGGCTGTCGTCCCAGAAGGAAGCCTCTTCTAAAGATGATGCACAAGGAAGCCTGCGAACAGTTTGCTGAGGACAAGCAGAGTAAGGACATGGATTACTGGAACCATGTCCTGTGGTCTGATGAGACCAATATAAACTTATTTGGTTCGGATGGTGTCAAGCGTGTTTAGCAGCAACCAGGTGAGAAATACAAGGCAAGTGTGTATTGCCTACAGTCAAGCATGGTGGTGGGAGTGTCATGGTCTGGGGCTGCATGAGTGCTGCTGGCACTGGAGAGCTACAGTTCACTGAGGGAACCATGAATGCCAACATGTATTTTGACATACTGAAACAGAGCATGATCAGAATGCATTATTCCAGCATAAGAATGACCCCAAACACACCTCCAAGACGACCACTGCCTTGCTAAAGAAGCTGAAGGTGAAGGTGATGAACTGGCCAAGCATGTCTCCAGACCTAAACCCTATTGACCATCTGTGGAGCATCCTCAAACGGAAGGTGGAGGAGTACAAGGTCTCTAACATCCACCAGTTCCGTGATGTCATCGTGGAGGAGTGGAAGAGGACTCCAGTGGCAACCTGTGAAGCTCTGGTGGACTCCGTGTCCAAGTGGGTTAAGGAAGTGCTGGAAAAAAAATAGTGGCCACACAAAATATTGATACTTTGGGTCCAATTTGTACATTTTCACTGAGGGGTGTACTCACTTTTGTGAGATACTGTGTGTGTGTGAGAGAAAATAAATAAATGAATGAATGAATAAATAAATATATATACATAAGAAGTAAAGGAACATATCAGTGTTTTATTTAGATTTCTTACGTGTTTATAAGTGCACATTTACCATTTTGAGAAATCTATTCACTGTATATGCTGAGGATGGTCACCCTGACCACACGGAATAGACAAAAACACATCAGCTAGAAAGTATACAACAGTGCACAGTCACACAAACTAAACTATTGCAACCGCAAGAATAAGTCCATACACTTATTTTTGAGATTTTGCCTGATGGGCTGATGGGGAAAATGCCCTTGACTTCCTGAACATGAACGTGTAAGTGACATTTCTGTAAAACAAACCCTGTTTGGATGGACGCACAGACAACCTGAAAACATAACGCAGAGATGGTGGATTAATTTTCCCTCCCATTGTTTTTTTTAATTAGTTTTCGAGATGTGTCATTTGGTTCGGATTTTTTTACTGTTACTGTTTAAAAAAGAAAAAAGATAACCTTATTTTGACCGTTTAAAATTTTTACTGCATGTCAGCTTGCTAACTGGAACGGTGCTCTGGCATGCAGCATTCATCTCACGCTCATCTCAAAATATTAGATTAAAGAAAGCTCTTGAATAAACATTTCCAAAGTGGAAAATGTTCCTATTTAGTAAGCCTGATGCTTGTACAAGTTGGGTCATCATTTTCCGCCATTTCCTGGTAATAATGGGCAAGTGTGCAACACAAAACACTGCTACTAACACCATATAACGTGCAACTCCACATCTAATTGAATATTTACAAAAGCCCCAGATCAGAAGGAGCGATGAAATAACTCCGTGATAATGAGGCTTGTGCTTGCTGTGCCTGACTGACTACACCCTTTAGACAATTATGCCAAATTATAACAAAGACAGAGAGAGCATCAAGAGAATAACCGATGAGCATTACTGTATAAGAATAATACATGATATCAATACGACTTATGTTATGTCACTTAAAGGCGATTATATTCAATTACCTCATCACAAGAGGCGAATTATCCGAAAGGCGTTCGGTCTGATTTAACACATTTTAGGAGGCAAAAAAGCAAACTACACGTGAGGCCAAATATATGCAATACCAGCGGTCATGAAAAATGAAAACGGTAATCATCTGTGATTAGAAAGAATACACTGCTTTATTAAAAACATACTGCAATTTGTATTATGCAGGGGGAAAAAAATTACAGACAGTCCTATTAAATGCAGCTTCGAATTGTTGTGTCTGTCATAGAATATTTACGGCCGTTATTCATTCAGGGGGGAAAATATTAAACTGCATGTTTATGAAAAAAAGGGGAAAAGCTGTTGTAAATCGACAACGATTAGGAAACTGTTCAGATGGAATCATGTATCCTACTTTTTTTTTTTTTTTTAAATCAAGGATCGGCTACATGAACTGTCCAGAAACGCTCTTTTGTTCAACTCTGAAAGGTTACTGACGCACAATAAGGGAATGGTATGCACATATCCACACATATCCATCCGATCCAGGGTGAGGTGCCAAATATTTACAGCTGTCTTAAATCACAAAGCATCCTTAACGTCTTAGAAAAGGTATTTTCCACACCACTAGCATTGTGTGCGTCAAGGTCCAAAAACGGGCCAAAGAAGCAGCTTTTCTAATATGGATACGTCATAATCATTGCGCCCAAAAGATGCATTACAGAGGCTTATAGAAAAAGCTTCACGTCCGATCCAGCAATATTTATTGCAGCTAGCAGTCATTTTCTCATGTCTCAGGGATGCAACATATTTCCCCCCCAGGAACAAGATGGACTGGTAGAGTTTATAGGCTCAGCATGAGAGCCACTAAATTACAATCTCCAGATGGACATACTCCACCTTGTGGCAGCCAAAGAAACAGCAACAGGCACACTCCCGCCACATTCATGCAGATTGCACACCTTACCATCAACCTCGTTTTAAAGAAATATCTGAGATAAATGAATGAGTGGCTGAAAAATGTCAAAAAATATAGCGTATTACAGTTAATGCGATGTTCTTAGATTTTCATATCAAGCTTTCCTGCATCCTCTTTCTTGTGAATGCCTCTTCATTGCAACAAACTCCTGACTTATCATTAACACAGATTTCTAAACACATACTACATTCATTAATAAAGCAACATACATTATTAATAATAGCAGAAATTTGTGATTGCTGTAAAACTCTGTTCAGCTTTTAATTCAGTTATTCTATTGATTAGTAACTGCTTTCACCAAAACAGCTGGAAAGAAGGCCAAGGTTATCAAAGCAAGTTAGTGTAATCAAGTTTTAGTTTAAGACTGGAAAACTGCCAAGATAAGAATAATATAATATATGCAGAGTCTGCTGGACAGTCATTGTGAATAGTAGATAATAGCTAGATGATGTGTGTGTCATATGTCCAGTCATCCAGTGAGATCTGAATGTTTTAAACTACATGCAGGTGTGAACAATTCACACAGGTGTCCGCTGGGCACAAAAACCTCATCAAAATGATGTCAAAATCCTTGCTTTTTTTTTTTCCCCCACTGCCAAATTGGAAAGTGATTATCCCAAAACGTCTGGACATCACATTTGCTCGCCCCTGAAAATGACTGCAAAATCAAATAAAACTAAATTACAAGGAGATAGAAAATGGCAAATCGAGGAGGGGTGCCATATGTTTTACTCTGAGATATAGCGACATTACTCTCCAAGTTTTCCTCAGGTCCACTGCAAGTGCAAAAATGATTAATCGATGTCCTGAAGCCCATCTGGCACTTTCCAATTACACTATCTGAAATATTCTTCTCAATCTAATGAGCCCCCATTGGCTGAGAACAAAAAATTATATTTTATATATATATATATATATTTTTTTTTTTTTAGTTTAGTTACCCTACAACAACAATGCAAATCTGTTTTCCACAGAATTACAGACCAATCTGCTCTTGCTGAGTGGTGAGCGTTTCGCACAACACCAAAGACCTGAATCCCTTCCATCAATGTGCTAAACAGAAAATCATGCAGTGATGTCTTAAACCCAATAAGATGTCCCCCTGGTCTGTAGTCTACCTTCTCCATGTGACTAAATCAAATGCATACCAAGCTTACTTCTTACACCCTCGTTGCTGTGGTGTCATCCTGCAAGCCCCCTCACGCCTCAGGATAGCTCTGTCCAGACTGTGTGGAACTGGCTAGTGAGCCACTCTGCTCCGCAGGGGAGTCAGTGAGAGTGTGTGTAATGAGGAGGCCGTGTGCTGCTGCTGCTCTGAGCAGCTCTGCGCTTTTATGGACACAGTTCTTGTCTGGAGGGTGCCTTTTATAAGGCCTGATTAGCCCTCAGCAACAGGGCTGGAGGATCAGCTTCAAAGAGGTGCCATACAGATGGCTAATGGCGCAAGTCCAAAAAAAATGGCCTTATAATCTTTCAGTGTGTCCTGAGAAACATAGTAATGCGAATAATCATAAGAATACGACACACTGATCTAAACAGACTCCGTACAACGTACTGTTACTAAGGATTCTGAAAATAAAATGTAAAGGGGCTTTTAATTGTCTTCTATTTGAGCAGTTTAAAAGATTGTGTGTCAAAACCCAAGTTGCCAAAGCTACAGGGGTCCGAAGCTACATGGGGGAGTGGGGGTATTTTACAGACATTTTACAACATATGCCACTGAAAATGGTGAGTGCTTGTAGTGAACATTTTACATTTACATTTCTGCCATTTGGCAGACGTCCTCATCCGGAGCGACTTGCATTTATCTCATTCATACAACCGGTCTGGCACAGCTTGGCAGTGCTGGGATTTGAACTCACAACGTTCCGATCAGTAGTCCGTCTTAACCACCGAGCGACCACTGCCCTTAAGATTTTATCATCGTAGCTTTTGATCACATCTTTTATCTCTAAACCTAGAGTTAAACACATAACCGGCCGGCCATTTGGGCTGTAATACCTAAACGTCGTCTCAGCTGGTGGTGTGCATTTTTATGTACTCACTGTTGTGTTGCTTTTCCACCACATCAGCCTGAGCGGTGCTGCCAGTGGTCTCGTCTGGACCCACAGGCCTTCTACTTGTTACAGATGTCAGAGATGCAGCTGGCTGCTGTGGCATCTGGAACTCTGAGGGGGGGTCAAATGGCAGCACTTACTACAGAAACACTGACGACAGGGCAAAGACAACAGAAAAGCTGCAAGGTGTAAGCTTGTGGCGTAGTGAATCTTTACACATTAGCGGGTGAATAAAGTATTGGCATGAGATTAAGGGACAGGAAGTAACTATGACGACACGTCCTTTCTTGACTCGTTCAAGCCTTTGTGCTTTTTGCTGATAGAGAGGGCTCTACTTACCTTAATACAACACTGAATTAATAGACTGTAAATGAAATGAGATGCACTACAGTCACTCTACAGAACTGATACCTTTAACATCTCCAGTGCACCACATAAAATATTCACCAGAATTCAATCTATAGCCTGCAAAATTCATTCAGCTCTATAGAGTGCAAATGAAGCGAAATTGAAGAGTCCTAGTGGAGACTATTAGGCGGTTTGTCTTGGTTTAACGTCAGAATTATGAGTGAGAAGACTCTGATTACAGGGAATACCTTACAATTACATTGGTTTATTTGGCCCTCAAGGTGCAAAGCAAATTTCTTATATTTCTACTCTCCTTGTGATGAATGAGCTAAAGAGCTGATCACAATTGAAGATATTGCAATGAAAATATTATCTATCTAAATAAAGATCGACCTGATTGCAATGAATAATGACAAAGTTATGTTCAGCGAAGTTTCAGGAAATTAAAAAAAAAAAAATAGTAAATGGAAAATGACCGGAGGTGGAGAAGGGTCGAAATTTGCATAATAAATAGATTGATCTTGATGAACTGAACGGTGAAACAACTTGAGCTACTGCAAGTATGAGCTACTGCAAAACATTTAGCTGGAAAGTTTCATATTTGAGAAGGTGCAGTCAGATAAGTGAGTAACACAGCTAGGTAACTCACCTCTTTTCCTTCGAGACTCTTTAATCTCCTCACACGTGCGGTCAAACTCTGGGTCCAGCTCGGAGGCAATCATCGCATGTGCCGTGTCCTTCAGACTGCAAGCCCTATGCCGGATGATCTTATCTGTGAAGAAACGATTCGACATCCCATTAGTCCTTAAATACACACAGAACAATTAGAATACTAGCATGTCCACTAAACATGAGGTTTGTATCCTCTTTCTAGAAGCAATTCATGTAATCTAGAAACAGAACCAGAAACCTTTATTGTCATTGCATCGAAATACGACGAAATTTCAAAAACTGCATTTCAGAAACCGCTCAGCGGTGGACCACTGTACATGCACACACACAAACCACACCATCACATCTCATACATAAATGTAGCAGGTAAAATAAGAAAGTGCAAGTTTTCAGGGTTTCAAACGGTTACTGCACAGTCCACAGCAAGTGTCCTATAAAATAGTGCAGATAGTCCTTAGTTTACGGACTGGGTGGCTCATGGAAAGAAACCGTTCAAGAATTTGGCCGTGCGCATTTTAATAGCTGTGTATCGCCTTCCCGAGGGTGGGAGGGCAAACATGTAGTAACCGGGGTAAGAAGCGTCCTTGATAATGTTTTTTGCTCTGGATAGGTAGCTGGGGTTTGAAATGTCTTGTGAGGGGACAGGGCAGACAATGATGTTCTGCGCCGTGTTGATGACCCTCTGTAGAGCTTTTTTTTTTTTTTGGTCAGTTACTGAGCAGCCCCCATACCACACTGTGAGTGCAGAGTGGCAGAAGGCCACCAGTAGCTTAGGACACATGGGTTTTCTTTAGGACTCGCAGGAAGTAGCAGGCGCTACTGTGCCTTTTTAATCTAGTTTCCAGTCCCAGTGAAGTGCCCTGAAAAGCGCAACGTTATTCGATGTTTTTGACGAAATTTCCACTGAGCATTTGATTGGATAGAAAATCTGATGAGAAGCTAAAGTGCAGAATGATGTCATCAAAATTGCTGATCCCTATTGGTGGAAGAGAGAGAGAGTGTAAATTTTGAATGCATACATCTAAATGCGAATTCTGTCATTGTTTTGAAGCGCTCTAGCTTATAGAAACCCTTAACATATTCGCACTAAAAGCCCCAAAACGTCCATTTTGATTTCATGGGGACTTTAAGCTGTGTTTCCGAGGCACACCTATAAAATACAAGAAACCTGACTGGAAGAGTCAAGAGTTTATCGCTACACTGAAAATAAGACTTTCCGTTCCCCAATATTAACTTTTCAACTAAACATTAAAGTTCTTCTTTTTAAGGTCACATATTATTTTAATCTATATCACTCAGATTTATTACACACTACACTTATTGTAGTTACACTTGAGGTAAAGCATAGCTGGAGGTCAGGAAGAAGAAGGTCCTCTATCTCCAAAAGCTCAGTGTAGAACAAGCAAAGCTATCAAGCTTGAAGCAACATGAAACAAGGCTTAAAAAAATAGTTGGAGAAGGTAAATCATTAAGGCTAAGGTAAAATATGGAGACAAAAATGAAAGAACATTCATACAGGTTTACAGTAAAGCATTATCCACAATTTCTATAAATTGTATCACGTACCTTTAGGCCTAATCCTATATAAATTGAAAAATATCAGTTTTAGAGTAGTCTTTATGAGGGTACTGCAATAAGGTTTACTTCATCGTTAATACTACAGACAATTAACTTGATCTACCAAAAGGCAGATGCAGTCTTCAGCAAGTGATCACAATAGATATCCAACCAGCTTTTGTAAAGTTATCTTATGAATGTGGCTAATATATTTAAAATCTGCTGCTTGTAACTAATCAAGGGGCAAAAATGCTCAGGCTAATGCTATTAAGATATCGATGTCTGCCAGACAGACTGGATTAACTTCCTCCCAGCTGCTGCATGAGAATAACTGTCTCAAGTACTGCCATGGTCTATATAACAGAGTCATCAAGACTGAGCCGTAATTCGGCTCGAGGAAATCAGCCGAATGTAGAAAGGTCTAAGGCAAATGGGAAAATGTAAAGAAACCATGTTTGTACATTAGGTTTCCTCTGGCCTCCTAGATTAAATAGATCGTCTAATAGTAGAAGTGTCTTCTGTTTAATTTTAATAGTCAGATATCTATAAGAGTTAATTGATTAATCTATAAGAGTTATTTGATTAATGAATGACTGAGCGGGGAGAAAAATTTTTTAAAACCCCAACTTGTCTAACTACATCCTAGTTGCCAAAAACGTGATATGAACACATCTGTTTCATACCCCAAGGTCATGTTTTTCTACAATAAATGCAACCGATTTTTCCATTGCCAGTTTTGTTCAGGTAAAAAACAAAAAGACATAAAAATGCACATTTGGCTTGAGTAAAAACAAACAGAATGAACGCAAGCATAAAATTATGATGATCGGACCACAGGCTTGAAAGGCAGGAAATAAGTAGTAATGAATATTCGGTTAATCACTGAGAGTGGGGAAAAATAACTTGTAATTAATATGGCGCAATCAAATCTTTTTCCCATGGAAATTAAACTTTGCTTCTGCCAATGGCGCACATGTCTATGTTTGCAGATCTAATACAGTGAACTAATGAACAGAAATATTGAATGCACAGCCTGAATGTCAACTCGGCATGCTCAGACATCTGTTAAAATATAAATCGCTTTATAACTTGGATGAACTCTTTGAACTAACAAACTTTGTTTGATCACAGGGAGTTTGGACTTTTTTGTTACTAAACTAGTGAACGAAAACAGAAATGAATGTCCCGTGCAAAAGCAGCGTCAGACATATGAAAAGATGAAAAGTTCCAGTTCCAACACAAGGCATCAGATGGGCTTAATCTGCCAAGCTAAAAAAAAACCAGCTGTTCACACATTAGTCCGCACCTCCAGCTTATACACAACAGTGCTGCTCTCTACATCAAAATACCGGCAGGCTTTTATTATTCATACTTACTCAAAAATTTGCTGTGGACCTACAGCTACAAAAGACCCAAACAGAAGATCAGAATTCAAATACTTGCGCCTACAAAGGGTAATCGGATATAAATTATAAACGTCCTGATGCAATCTGTTAAGTCGTAGAGCATACAAACTCCATCTGAACTTAAAAGGCATTTTCACTGATCCGTAACTTGTTGCTTTGTATAATTTCCATTTTACTGTCCGTTGGTTTTTAGAGCAAGTCTAGATATACTTTCAAATTAATGTCAGAGACGGCAATGACAGTAAAGTACATGATAAAATAAAAGTAAATGTACGAGAGTGTTTCTCTGGACATAAAAGACAGGAGCACTTTGGTTTTAAGCCTCATCGTGAATGGAAAAGTAATGCTGACAAATGAAATAACAGCACCTTACGTTCCATTTCCTTGCTCCAAATGCACCCAAAGACTTCTTGGCCCCAATAGTAAAAGCAGCTATTTGCATTTTGCATTGTCCTTTTCGTTGCTACTTTGTGGACACTGCATTTAAGCAAATGACCCATGCTGTCCCTCTAAATGGAGAGGCATGATTTATTCATGATCACAGTCTGCATTTACCCAAGAACCTTTAGTCTGCTAGCAATTACTCCTGGAAACAGACCTCAGCAACAAAAGAAATATTTAATGCCATACAAAACAGAACATTTTGCCGGGCTGTAATTAAATCTATTTGATTCGGTTTAAGAACAACTTGTTGCAAGTGTTTTAGTTGTAAACCAACAGTTGTAATATTCACTGCCTTTCAAACAATGTAAATTATTCACGGGGTGGCACAGGGGGGGGTACACTGCATGTGGATTTCATATAAACATTTATGAACCGGGTTTAAATTATGAAGAACTTCTTAAATGGTGAGAACTAGCACGCAAGAAGGTCCCTTTCCCGTGAAAACACCTGTTAACACAATCACCACACAGTAACGCAGTAGTGAAGAGCAATAAAACATCTATTCCTAAAACAAGAGACAATGATTGAAGAAAAAAAAAAAAAGGCTCGAAATTGCGACCATTTTAGTCGCGTATGCTCCCGAAATTTAATCTGAACGACCTCGAAATATATTTGGGCGCATTTGTGCGAGTGCAAATAATTGTTGTGGTGTGAACTGCTTTCATTTCTCTACGAAACGATCGCTAATTACTGCCTAGTACGTGCATGCTGTGAGTCGATACAGTGACCGGTCCACCATTCTATCCAACGTTACATATCCAATTAAACGTCATCTTTATATTCTTAACCTTAATGCAGATTATAGATTGGTTATCAGTCCCTTTAAGCAGCACGCAGAAGAGAGAAGGTGAAAAGAACACAGATTTCTTTTGTAAGCCGCCTAAAGTTAAGTCTGTTTCACACCGCATGCTGCATTTTTTCGCCATGCATGATAATGAATGAATGCTTTTAAACCAGATGCGAGTAGCAGTGAAGAGGGATGTTCCGCGTCAAGTCTATTTTTTGCTGCGCTGCTCATGCTGAATTAAAGCGCCCATACACTGTTAAAAGACTTAAATGATGATGAATTGACACAAAAGTATATATATATATATCTCACAAAAAAAAAAAAGCATATATCGCTAGAGTAGTATGTTTTACATTTAATATAGGCTCCACTAATCATGAATGAGAATAGTGGTATTTTTGGCTTGGAGGTACAGCAATAATATCAATAGGTTGCTAAAACAGAAAAATACACCTGTCAAAACTGTTTTCTATTATAATGCCGATGATACCCATTTCTTCAAGACACGTTGATCAGGCTCGATATCCATTTAAAATCCAAAATGCACTCTGAGTTTCTAGATACTTTGGAGTCCTTGGCAATAAAAATGAAATAAAATAAGTGTTTTCGTCACATGTGAATTGTAAAGCTCCTTAATTGTAAATGTTATATCATGGAACGATCAAGTTAACAAAATGCCTCAACCGCCCACTCACAATAACTGTTGTATATTTTTTGGTTTGCGTTTCAAGGAAATGAACTATGGAACCCGAGAACCTCTCTGCAAAGCGAGCTGCAGAAAGTTTCTGCATGTGAAACGCTGCTGGAGTGAAAGCACACGCGTCACTCGCACCTCAAATTGTGCACTGCTTTCGGCGCCGCGTGCGTTGTGAACCGGCCGTTACAGTTTTCGGATAGAGTGGCTGAAGAACTCTGAGTGGCTCTGCTATGAAAATAGCTCATTGCACCGTGTTCAGTGCAAAGCCTGGGGGACAGAGGGTGCAAGGACCACCGCGTTCGACACTAAATCCACACATTTTAAGCACAAGTGGTGGTGGTGTTTTTAAATAAAAGAAATCTGTTTTATATTTTATGTAATAAAAACTACACACACACTTTTTATATACACACACACATACATATATATATACATACATATATATATATATATATATATATATATATATATATATACCATACACACACATACATACACATAATATATATATATATATATATATATATATATATATATATATATATATATATATATATATATACACATACATATATATACACACACACACGCACACACACGCACACACACACACATAATATGTGTGTGTGTGTGTGTATCAGGGGTGTCCAATCTTATGAAATGAAAACCCACACCAGCCCTTTGCGGATAAGATTGGACATCACTGCATTGTATGTATAAATTATAGTTGTGGTGCTCCTTAATTTTCAGAGGGTGCTCCTAACTTTAATTGAATAAAAAAAAGTTATTTTCGTGCCCTGTATAACGTTTTTCCATTCATGAAATTCACTTTAGTTTTCCAAACTCATTCAGTTATCGTAAAAATATATAGCTATTTAATATTGTATCAGTCACTAAATATGGATTTAACTAAAAATAAAACAAAACTCTAAATAGGATTCACTGGTCAATACTAAACATTTACTTTATACACTCATTTTACTCAAAACTTCTAACTCGATCACCCAAGCAAAATTACAGATTATGGTGATTTCCTCGACCGAACTGTACAGCTGCTGTAAATCCACTGATGGTGAAAGATCACTGCCAACAGTTCATTTCATTCATTTATCCCCAAAACACATTTGAGTACTTGACTATTTATTATCCTTCCTCCTTTAAATGACAGTTTACTGTGCAATCTTAAACACATGTGAACAACTGTGAGTAAACCATCTGCAATTAAGTTCATTTACAAAGTATCCGTTAGCTTAAAGACACGAACCTGCCATCCGTAAACAATTAAATATATACTTTTTATCCTTACCTCCGGGATCTTTGTCTGGATTGTACTCTAACGCATTACTGCAGATGAGGTCAATGTCCTTCAGGAAGTCTTTCGCGGTTGTGTACTTGTGAGTGTCAATCTTTGTCATGACAGTGGACAAATCCATAGGCTCTCTGATGACCTCAAGATAATCTGATACCTAAAAAAGGCGTATAGATAATATTTATGCCTGTAGAAATAGAGTGCTTTGAGATGTTGCCTGCCAGTGATGCCTGTCATGATTATTACACTATATTAATCCTGTGCATTGCCCATTTCATATGAGTATCACTAGTTTAGTAGTAGTCTAGTAAGTCAAAGTGAATATACTTATTAATCAGGAAGACTTTACACCCCCTCAGTCTAAGGGGGTTTTTATCAGTTCTGAAATGTTTTCAAGAAACACTACATGAGTAACTGTTGTGACTATGAAAAACTACAGTACATGTAACGTCTCAGCTGAGCAGCTTGACTAGCCCACCTCCTCGATATCCACAGGCTTGCTGAAGATGTGGAAGCGCTTGTCGGTGGCCAGCCGCCTGGTGACGTCCCTGAGAAAGAGGCGGAGCTCGCGCAGGGTGTTCTCCTCCTGCTCCTCAAGTCGCTTCTGCTCCTCTGGAGAGAGCTGCCGAGGGTCAGGGTCCTCCACCAGGGGCAGTACCTCAAGATCACACGCTGAAGAGACACACAACTTGATTCCACTTTATGCACAATATCAGAGATCATGACATTTTAAGAACACACCTCAAACAGAAGTCTTCTCTGAGTCACATTCACATAATGTTTCAATTCTAAATGAATCTGAATGGACCATTAAAATGCCATAAAACCTTTAATCTTTGGGAGTAAAGCGAGCTTATGTCTGATTTGAATTGTAATTGTTAAGCATAAATAGTACTGAAAAGTTTATAGTTAGAATTTCCATGATACTTACCAGGATATAGGCTATTTTCTCTCTTTAATGCAGTTTGAATCTGCTTATTTCTTCACTTTATTCAAAAAAAAACCCTACTTTAGAAAAGCCAAGCTAAACCTATTTTAAGTATACATTTCAATGGTCCTAAGGTACAGATTAAGCTGAAAATAATGTTTCTAGGATTCTTACTTGAAAGTTAAAAAAAAAAAAAAAAAAAAAAACAATTAATTTTCACATTTTATTAACACTACTGACAGTAAAGCAAATTCATCAGCGATGTACAATATTTCTGGTATTTCACCTAAGCCCACTAACTGCTGATGCAACAAAGTGCAAATCTCAGAAATTTTGAAACTCAGCATCTCCGATATATATTTTGCCAGAGGATAGAAACTTCACCCAAGCATAGTAATACTAATCGCACGGCTACTCAGCGGGAAACTATACAGCAAGGACGGAGAACATTGTGATTGTAATAGTTTCAACCAAACTTTTCCGTATCCCTGCAGATGTAGAGGGAGAAACTGATTTTAAGCTTTTGAACTCCAA
The DNA here is from genome assembly GCA_012411365.1 of Ameiurus melas. Classification (NCBI taxonomy): domain Eukaryota; kingdom Metazoa; phylum Chordata; class Actinopteri; order Siluriformes; family Ictaluridae; genus Ameiurus; species Ameiurus melas. Next base: position 1,728,890 of record CM022779.1, read on the forward strand.
AGCCGGACTTCTTTGCGCGGAGATAACTTGCTGAACTGAGGCCCAATTTAAAAGAGATCAAAGGGTAAACACACTGACACACGTAACTCTACTGAAGTGACATGACTGAAGGTAAAATTGCTGATGCTCAGCTTGGGAATCTTCTCGCAGCCAGAGGGAACAGCTAGCAGGCCATGGGCAGAGTCTCTGCACAGACACCTGCTCAACAGCCTCAGCGTCAAGAATGTGTGTCGAGAAGCCAGAAAGCAAGCCATGCTAACAAGAAGTGCAACTATTATTGAGGTTTCGATGTCTTTCTGACCTCAGCAGGATGGGGGCTGACAATAGGAAGTAGGGCAGCTCAGGCTCACATCAGTGAGTCTTCATCTTCACGCTCTCATTACACCCACTATAGTGAAAGAAAGCAGAGAGTTTCCTGCGCACACGCGCGTGTCTAATTAGCCGCGCGTTTGCGGGATTAGTGCCGGCGTAAACACTCTGACGTTTCGATCCACCACCTACTGACCGTCAACCTCTTAACTTACCTGGAAGCCAAACTAAGCCACAAAACACACGATTTTAAAGACTTCGAGGAATCTTCCAGCTCTTCTTGAACTTTCTGCCTTAAAGCAAAAGTAATGTTCAATTACAAGTGGATTTTGCAAAACATTTGGGGGTTGAACTTGAATGGGAGTTGAGGACTGGGGCATATTTCCTTTCCACACACTGTCAAAACACGACTTTATGCTGGTTCATCGTTCATCTTACACAAACGCACTTGTCTCGCGGTGAGAGAAAATCAGGCCTTGAAAATGTATCGATTTAGAGGCTGGGTAGTGGGCTATAAGGGAGAAGCCAGAGAAAAACATTGGGGGATTTTTCAATTCAGTTTATATTGCAGTAGGGATAACGTACAAAGGCAACTGGTGTGTTTTAATACACATCACACCAGTTCTTGCACATCATCCTTGTTACACTTTCAAAGTTTGTTTTCCTGAATGCAGCACACACAGCCCAGGAGCACGCTTCGGCGCTGCATGCTGAATAAACACTTTTATACCATGGTCTGTCTGAATACTCGATTCTGATGGGCTGGAAGGTGTGTGTTTAATCTTTGTAATGCACAGGTCGTTCCGGTCCGTTTAATCATCGTTCTAAATGAACGCGGTGCTTATAAACTGTAACCATAGTAACATACAGTTACAGGTGCATACAGTAGTCAAACTCACAGCTTCATTATTAGTAGAGACACGGCAAAGACGCAGGTGATTCCCACCTATTCATACCTCCCTTAACTATTTATTATAATCCAGCCAAATAAACTTAATTTCCTCACACTACTTTATCTCTGTGTATGATTAAGAGCGGGCAGAAATCAGGTAAATAAAATAACTAATGAAAATGAAGAGTCATTTTTATCCTTTCAGTCAGATTTTGCACTGCAAACATCAACGGCAAGCGACCATGGTATAAGTGGATTAAATTCGTGTAACGCACACGTCGCTGTGAATTTCCCCTTACATATGGCTCTGCTTTGAAGGTGTCAGGTGCGAAGAGTGAAGAGCGTTAAATGAGTGACTACGGCCTTTTACTAAGAATAAGGTGCGTTAATCAAAAGGCTAATCATATGCAATCATTTCTAATTGACAAAGCCTGCCTATTTGTTCCAAAACTATACGACAGTACATTCACATGTACTGCCCCCCTTCTCTCGTGTGAAGACCTCGATGGACATTACCAGCTCCCTTCCCTTGCTCGGGGCGTGCTTATCAGCTGGAGGGACTGTGTGTGGTATGTGAAATCCTTTCACACTCCAGTCAGCCTGGTAATAAATCCAATCAGCTAATTACCAGCCATGGAAACACATACAAACCACACTGACGGAGCAGTAAGACGACGGAGCTATTTTACAATGCTGATGGTACACTTGCTGGGATTTAGGAGTCTCTTTTAAACGGAGACACTGAGAGACGTGACATGAGCTGTAGACATGACAGTGTGCAAGAGATGGTACTAAAGTTTGACGATTCGTTATTTTAATTGGTGAGAAAAAAAATTCATCGAGTACCATTTGGAGAATGTGCACACGGATTGGAACTGTCGTACCTTTTTTTCTTGGGCGGAGTGGTGGCCTGGCTGCTTGCACCAGTATGAGATCACTGAAGAACTTTCTGCGGTCCTCCTCCCGAGGTGACGTTAGACACACCACCTCACCGTACGACCGACTGAAGATGCATTTTACCTACACACACACACAAAAAAACACACAAAGAATAAGAAATACATAAAACTAAACTAACTTTGATTTAGCTTAGTAGATTTTAAGCTTACAGATAAAAATCTTCTCAACAAGACCAATAGGGTAAACGGCACTGTGACAAAATGAAGCTAGGATTCCTGACAACGCCATAACGCGATCATAAACAGACATGGAACTGAGGATATAAGGAACGTTAACAATTTTGAATTCCAGCATTTTTCAACCTAACCTCCATCTACTGCATGCGCAACGACCAGAGACAATAATTTAACTTTCCTCAGTACTAAAAAGAGAACAGAAAACAGAACATGAAGCAAATTCACCTAAGCGCCGCTATTAGACTCAATAAATGCTCATAAATCTTTGTAAATCAGCAAATAATTTTTCACAGCATTGTAAATGCAAGGCGAGTTCAAAACTACACCAACACTCTTAACACGAGTCAGACGTAAGACAATGTCTCAGTAAAGCTGTTCTCAGGTGATTTTATCCAAACACCTAAGTGATAAAGTCAATCTGATGACTTGCACTTTCTGAAAGTTTTTCCATGGGATGCATGAACGATTAATAACAATGGAACAATAATTGGTTCACTTTTGAATTGAAATGTTGCCACCTTAAGGACAGAGCGAAGTAGTGCACTATGACTGAAGGATCACAGGTCGCGGGCTGGACATTTAGCAACAATATAGAAATATGAGCGAAATATCCTCTTTACACCTGCCACAACCCACGTGTAAAATGTAAAACTGACATCACGTAAAAGGAAATAATCCAACCCTCTGTGTTCATCAATGTGATATGCATACGAGACGGGCCAGCCTGTGCCTGAAGATGTGAGCAATGAAGAAAGCTTTTGAATCAGAAAATGCATTAAAGGGGTCAGGTGGAGAAAAAGAATTACTATGGCTTCATAAAAAGCAACAACAGACGGCACAGAAGTGGAGCAAACCGACTCACTCTGAACATCTGCAGAGTCATATTTATCTATAAATCTCTACAGTGCACTTGCTTTTTGCAGTCTTTTTTTCTAATTGTAGGTGAAGTGTCCCTTCATCTCTCCTAGTGAAGAGTAGCATTACGCACAGCCACAGTACCAAAGGCCTCTCTGCAAACATGCCGTATAGCTAGACGATGTTCTGTAGCTAAACTCAAATGGACATGTGCTCCTTCATGTGTGTATATAATCATGTGAAAAAGTCACATGGTCAGTCCTTTCTGTTAATTGATTATTCAGCAGAAAACAATAGAGATGGGAAAATGTAGAGTACATTAATATCATTTATGGAGGTCACTATTAAAATCCAATATTAGAAATAAAATATTTATTAAAATGTTATGCTGTTTACTGTTGAAGACCTTTGGGTGATTTTCTGTTCAATAAATTTTCCCCATCGATACTGTTATACTCCCAGCATTACTGTTCATTACTGTTATTGGCCAGAAATCACACAAATGTTTAACTGCAATAGAATTAATTCACTGTACATCCTCCCCCCCCCCCACCATGACTGTTAACAATGAAAACAAAAGGGTAGTTTCTGACTTTGGCACAGTATTGTGTAAAAAAAAAGGGGGGGGGGGACTTCCAAGAATCCGAGATCAACTACTATTACACAAGTTAATCAGACTGTTTAAGAGTCCTAATGCAGAACCGTTCCAAATGGGATTTAATTACAATAAGCTTAGTAAAAAATAAATAAATAAAGGAAAGAGTAGTGGAAAGATGGGCTTCAGAGAGTGAGAAAATGCAAAGATCAGCAAAAACACCTATAAAGGTAAAGGGCACTGGACATTAAATGACAAACCAACGATGGCAACTCTGCTTTCTGCTTGGTCACGAAGGAAACATTTCTTTTATGACCCTAGTCCCATTTTACAGTTATTGCTGGATACATGATATTAATTCAGTCAATAAAGTCCACTGTGCAGATCTGTCCTCTGCAGTCTATGTGCGAATGAGTGCTGCTTCACTGGTGTCCTAACTGTCCCTTCTGCAGTGTATCATGGGTGAATACTGTAGGCTTTTGGTAATAATCTTTGGTGTAATGAACTCTAAATACCACATAAATCCTAAATACCACATGTTCACATCTGGCACAGACAGGGGCATTTCACTCGAGACTCAGCGGCTATTGGGATACAGTTAGTGCTGTGCCTAGCACAATATGGCTGATCACAATACTTGGAATACGTTATACTGTTTTGAGGTTAACCAACAAAGTCCCATGGAAATGATTAGAAAACTGTGAAAAGGTGGCGGTTTCAAAATATTTATGTAAGGCATAGCAAACAATGATAATACATGATCAGGTGGTCTGAGGTGTGATGCACCCCAACGTATATTATTTTCTTATAACAGTATGGTCAGTTATGACTTTCAGCATATACCACAGCGATTTGCCAATAATTCAAATTTTTTACTTATTAATGAATGACATGTTGCACATTTTGTGGATTATAGTTATACTTGAATTATTATGTGGAACATCCGTGAGACAAAGTCAGTTCCTGTTATAGCAACAAAAGACAGTAAGTTAAACATCTCTAAACAAAATGCTTCCCAAATTTAAAAAACAAAAATAAATACCATCAATGACTTTCTTTTGTAAACAATAGCCTTTAAAAATCTGTTTATTACTATTATTATATTAATTAAGTTTATGTGGATCATCCACCACACAACTCCATGTGTATGAGCCGTTACTATAGAAACATTAATGAGTGAATGAATATAAACCTATCACTCATGTTACAGCTTGAACTACTCTCCAAGCTGTACTGTTACATAAAAATAAGCCACACCCTCTGACCAATCAGATTTGAGAATTCAATCACACTGCAGCGTAAAAAAATATAACGATAAAACGTGGCCTGGGAGGGAAATAAAACAATTTGTATTCAACTACATTTTAAATGAGATTTTAGATGTCCAACCAGTTGAACAGTTAAACTATAAAGACTGTGACCAAATTTATCGCAATACTGAGTTCATTTTCCTGCTGCCAAGCCCCACTCCCAGCCCCTCCCATTACAGCTCGATCACAACACCGTTCCATACACATAGACTAAAACTCCATTATCCCCACAGCGTGACTGAGTGGCATTGTTCTTCTGCACATTCTCTAGTAAAATTAACTCATTTGCCCCATGCCCTAAAACTATTTAAGGTTTCTGCTGATGCAGCATGTTCTGTACTGCATTATGTCAGCCCCTGCAGACAGAGGAACACAGAAAAGACCATTAAAATCTTTCGAGAAAAGTCTGTCCATTTGGCATTCTTGTAGGAGAGACCAGAAACTGATCAATAAGATGATCAATAAGTCTGGCTTGAGAGACAGGTGCGCGAGTCCGGTGCCAAAGACGACCTTGTACTGTCTGTGAATGGTTTCTCAGAAAATATTCACTTCTCATGACCACATCACAGTCTTGTCAGCTGACCGCATTTCCACCTTGGAATTCATAGAAATACGCTCAGGTTAGCAATTTCACCTGGTTAGCCACCCACGCTTGCTGACTTAACTAATGACACCAGCTGTTCAGGTACTTTCAGGCTACTAAAAATAAGAGGCTTTATGAACTAGATTTTGTCCACCTCAGGCCTAATCTCAATCACATGTCCACAAGTACCTTTCTCTCCACTTGTTTCAGAGAATTGGAGTGGAAACCTACTGTTTCTTCATTACAAACTCAACAAAGAACTTTACATCTGTGCGTGTACATGTCAGGCATTTTCTGCTAACATCTTTACCAATAAGGGGACTAGTTCTTGTTACTCAGAGACAGGACTTACACATGTTTACCGTGAACCCTCTCTCTACAAAATAGTGAAAATTGTCCAGATAGGTTGACTTTGCTGTATTAGTGGTAGGCTTGTCTCGGCTGTCGTTCCTCTATATTCTGCATGGAAGAAAATGTGAATGCAACACTTTATATACAGCAGGTAATGATTTTCTCTCTCAGGTGATGAATGCTACAGATGGGGGAGAGCTGGATGAAGGGTGGGGGAATTGACCAACACCAAATCAGAGACAAAATAGAAGACAATAAATCTAATACTAAACATAACATGCCTGCTTTGCTGAAAGGCAAATGAAGTCAGAGAAACGACTGGCAGAACCAGTCGCAGAATTCAAACGGATTCCCCAAGGACTGAAGGGATTAAACTTAAAGAAACATTTAATGAACCAAATTTTGCAAATAGCAAAACAAGCAGGGATACTGCAATAAATCCAAGAGCTGCAAATCCTAGTAAAAACAGAATTAGGGGTTACTGCATACAGGCAACACCTTTGGAGACAATTATTCAGAATCCTCAATCTTACACAATCACATACACAGTCACAGAGCACTCACTGGAACACCTGTACAGCTACTCATTCATGTAATTATCTAACCAGACAATCGTGTGGCAGCAGTGCATAAAAAACACTTAATGAACCAAGATACAGTCCAGTAGCATCGGGTAATGTTCACATCAACCATCAGAATGGGAAAAAAATGCCCCCCCCCTCACTGATTTTGACTGTGGCATGATTGTTGGTGTCAGATGGGCTGGTTTAAGTATTTCTATAACTGCTGATCTCCTGGGATTTTCACACACACAACAGAATCTAGAGCTTTACTCAAAATGAAAAAAACATCCAGTTAGCAGCAGCTCTGCAGCTGGAAAACACCTTGTTGATGAGAGAGGTCAGTGGAGAATGGCCAGACTGGTTCAAGCTGACAGAAAGGCTACAGTAGCTCAGATAACCATTCTGTACAATTGTCGTGAGCAGAAAAGCATCTCAGAATGCACAACATGTCGAATTGTGAGGTGGATCGTTACAACAGCAGAAGACCGTGTTGGGTTCCACTTCTGTCAGCCAAGAACAGAAGTCGGAGGTTGCAGTAGGCACAGGCTCACCGAAACTGGACAGTTGAACACTGGAAAAGTATATCCTAGGCTGACAAGTCTCGATTTCTGCTGGTGCACACAGATAATAGGCTCAGAATTTGGTGCCAACAGCACGAATCCATGGACACAACCTGCCATGTGTCAACAGTCCAGGCTGTTGGAGGTAGTGTAATGTTGTGGGGAATGTTTTCTTAGCACGTCGCTTGAATGCCGCAGCCTATTTGAGTATTGTTGCTGACCATGTGGATCTCTTCATGGCCACAATTTACCCATCTTCGAATGGCTACTTCCATGATAATGCACAAAGCTAAAGTCGTCTCAAACTGGTTTCATGAACATGACACGACTTCAGGTGTTCTACAGTGGCCATCCCGGTCACTGGATCCGAATCCTATAGAAGACATTTGGGATGTGGCAGAACAGGAGATTGAAAGATCTGAATAATCTTCAGGAATTGCGTGATATCAACATGGACCAGAACCTCAACGGGATGTTTCCAACAGCTTGTGGAATCCATGCCCCAAAGAACTGAGGAGCATTAATACTAACGTATAGTACTAATCAGTACTAGTATAGGGTTATTAATAAAGTGCTCCGTGACTGCACTGTTGCCACCTACTTTCATTACAGATGCAAACATAAGGAACATGACTGGAACCTGGTTCTTCTCTCTAAAACAGGAAGCAAGAAGTGCTGCCAGTGTGGAGGTTTTTATTATTCCTATCTAAGGCAGAATGAGTACTCACCCCTGAGGTGCAGCACTGCAGAGAGGACAGCTGTCATGCTGAACATGCCAGAAGCCAAGTGACCCTGCAAACTGTTGCCAACTAAACCTGTGGCGATCCTTGTGCTCTAAACACCAATAGATCTCTTTAAAATCTAACCATCCTAGAATCCCCTTTAACAGCTCCAGTAGCTGTTACGATCCCCTATTGATGCAATACCTAAAATGGACCATCACTGACTGAAACCCCCCCCCTCGCAATTCTGCACACATCACAAACCCACACAATCCTCCCTGCTTCTGGGTGGAAGTTATGCCATGCTGAATTGTATGCGAGAGGGGTGTACCCTCGCCCGGATTAAGAGAGGGCTTTCACACCAAGGCGAGTCAATCTAAGGATAGTGCGACTTCATCAAAGATGCTTTGAAAGGGCTTTCAAAGCATGGACTGACTTAAAAATCAAACGATCAAATTTCAGTACTACACCATTCCCAGCCACCACAGTACTCATGTAAGAGGATGCATTAGACAGACAGACAGAGCAGTTGTTATGGAACATTCAGATACTTTTTTTTTTCTGTTCACAATTACGTGATAAAAGCTAGGGTTAGACAATATGGCAGCATAGTCAATATTGTTATACATTGAATAGTGTGTTTTTTTTCCGTTTTTTCACTGGTTTTTAGCTTAAAAAAACGGTGTGCAGTAAAGTAAAAAACCCTTGTACAATTTCCCTGCATCAATTTTATAGTTTTTTTTTTCTTTTTTTGTTTTTTATTTTTTTTGTTGTGTTTTTTTTTTTTTTTTTTTTTTTTTTTTTTTTTTTTTTTTTTTTTTTTTTTTTTTTTTTTTTTTTTTTTTTTTTTTATCTACTGTTAAAATAATATACGAATAAAATGTGACCATATTTTAGTAAATCTACCTACACCAAATAAAAATATATTAAAAGTATAAGAAAAATGCCATCAGTCCAGGTGTCAGGTTACGCTAAAGTAGGCTTCAGTGTAAATGCCAAACTTTAATTAAGAGTTATAATCAGAGGCTGAACTATTCCGGTGAGGTTTTAATGGTGTAAACGAGAAAAAAAAATCTCTGTTCCAGTAGACTTCTGAGGGTGACAAATTGGTAGTCTCATTAAAACATTGAAGATATAAAGTCAATGACAGAGAGCCATGTTACAGAGAGACAACAAGGTAATCTACTATCCCCTAAAATGTTGTCTCCTTTGGGGAGTAAAGCAGGCTTTAATGAATAGGCCTTATAGAGGAAGCACTAGCAGCTTCTGTCAATAAAATTAGCAGTCTGTTCTCTAGTAACATTACTGTGCCCTCCTGGTGGGCACTACTTCCTCGAACAGGCTTTGATCAAGAGCTTCACCACCAGCCAATCACAACCCCCAGCAACACACTCTAGGTAGCCTGGACTCGCAGTATGGGCTTCTCAGGGATCTTAAAAGGCTCTCTGCGAGTTAAAAATCATGTCCCTGCCACAACAGCTCCCCTTTGGCATAATCAGGGACGCTACTTTTTTTGCAGCCACGAACGTTCACTGTGCATCTCTCTCCTGCATTTCCTTCAAAGTAGTGAGTTAACTGCATTGTCCGCTGTCCTTGGTGGAAGAATAGAAATGATGGGTATGAGAAGAGAAAAGCAGACTACAACAAAAGGCGAGGCGAAAAAGCAAAGAGGACAAAAGGAAGTGAGAGGAAATGGTGTCAAGAGGAATGAGAAGAATTAAAGAGAATGAACTTGGGCGGGGAGGGGGATGCGTGCATGTCAGGGCTTCAGAGTAGACAGTTATAGCTGGAGGAAAGAGTACAAAATAAAAGAAAAAACTTCTGCAGCTTTAAAAACTCTGTTACAAATCTTTACTAAATCTTATATTTTGTGGTTTTCATATGCACTGTTTTGATCATGGACTAGCAGCTATCCAGTAGGGATGTTAAAGTTTGATGAAGCAAAATACATTTCAAATACAAGCCAACCTTTTAAAATTTTAATTAGCCTACAAACACATATACTGATCTAATAAATCTAAACATTACCTTGACTGATTCATGTATTGATTAAGCAAAGCTGAATTTAGATTATTGGACTACTTTTCCCAGCTGAAAGTTGTACAAGGTCCCCCTCTGCTGTAGGAGTGAGGTACATGTATAAACACTTTCACTAGCCCAACTAATGTCCTACAGATCAACCTACATCTGTTCTACACCTACACTTGCTCTATTTAAATCAACAGAAAATACACCAGTCAGCCAGATAAGGCTTCCCCAGGTAAGCAGCCATCCACATGATGTAAAAGAAAACTTGATTCATCAGACCAAGCCACCTTCCTCCACTGCTCCATGGTCCAGGTCTGATGCTCATGTGCCCATTGTAGGCGCTTTTGGTGGTGGACAGGGATCAGCATGGGCAGTCTGACCGGCCTGTGGTTACACGACCCAAGCTGTGAAGCTTTCTATCACCGGCAGCATGAACTTTTTCAGCAATTTGCGCAACATTAGCTCTTCTGTGGGATCGGACCAGACAAGCTAACGTTCACTCTCCACATGCCCATCAGCCTTTGGTGCCCATGACGAGTTCACCGGTTGTCCTTCCTTGGACCTCATTTGGTAGGTACAAACCACTGCATACCAGGAACACTGGACAAGACCCGCTGTTTAGGAGATGCTCTGACCCAGTCATCTAGCCATCACAATTTAACCCTTGTCAAAGTCACTCAGATCCTTACACTTGCCCATTTTTCCTGTTTCCAGCACATCAACTTTGAGAACCGACTGTTTATTGCTACCTAATATATCCCACCCCTTGACAGGTGCCATCGTAACGAGATAATCAATGTGATTCACATCACCAGTCAGTGGTTTTAAAAGGGACCTATTATGCAAAATTCACTTTTACATGGTGTTTGAACATAAACGTGTCAGCAGTGTGCACACACAACCACCTATAAAGGTAAAAACCCACCCACCCCGTTGTTTGTATTCCTCATATATAATAAAAAAGTGTGACAAAATGAATCGTTCGTGTTTTCAATGTGGTGTCACGTCGGAACAGACCCCACACACAACTGGTAATGGACTCTGCCCTATTAGCATAGCTCCTCCCCTGAGAGAGCTGCACACAGTCCACCATTTTCTCCATGCTGGGGCGGCTATAGTGATAGAAAGCTTACGAACCGAAGACATTCTTCTAAGTGTTCTGTTGTCGGCTTTAAGAATGAACACAAAATACTTCATGTACACATCAGAGCCACTGATGACGCAGTGGAGTAGTGTTATTTTTGAAGGAAATGTCCCTCACCAAAAAACAGCTAAATTCATACGTTTGTTTGAATCATTTTACACCAGACTTTGTGAACGAGGGTCAATACAAAGCAGGATTTGCTGAAAATGTTATTCACAAGCATGGATCAGTACCAACCGTTCAAGATCCAGATTCATATCCAGAAGACGCAAGTATCGCACTTTATATTTTGTGGATGTTTGCAAATCGCCTTTCCGAATGTGCTTGTTAGCAAATTCCATGGCTAATCCGGGTAAAGTTACCCTCGTCTTTGATTGCACTCAGAGACCAGAGCTATGTTGACATTTATTTTTAATCCGAAAACACTTACTGTCTCCATACATATAGGGCTGAACACCGGTATTTACGGTGTCAATCATACTGGTTCTCCTGATTTGTTTTTGTATCGGAAGCACGAGCTGTAAAGGATAACAGTATCGGAAGCACGAGCTGTAAAGGCTCCGCTCTCTTCAGCACCTTATTTGCATTTAAAGAGACACACGAAATCAGTGGGGGGTTTTTGATTCGACCCACAAAGGAGCATTTACAGCGGGGTATAATATGATCTGTGGGGTAGTTTGAGCTGAAAGTTCAGACACATTCTGGGGACACCTGAGAGATATATTACAGCTTGTAAAAAGGGTAATAATAGGTCTCCTTTATTGTTATGGCTGATCGGCGTCAATAGATAAATCCAAACGCCTTTCATTAGCACAGATTTTGCTTCAAAATAACCTGAAGAGGGCATTCATCAAACAGTTGAAAAGGCTGCAATCACAATGAACTGAAATTATAAAGAAGTTGCATCAAATATAGCCCTAATACACATTTATCTTAAATCACGTAGCTGTTTTCAGTTTCAGCACTGAAGAAAGTACAAAGCCTGGCCGCACTACCAACAGTCTCAGCGCAGTAGTGTTGTTTTTACTGCTCTGTTAAGAGCACTCCAGCCGTCAGAGTCGCACAGCGTAATGAAGGGACAGAACGTGATGGAGCACTTGGTAACAGCATAGAATAGGCACTTCATCAAAATCATTCAGGGGTTCTGTGACAGCAACATTTTAAAGTTTAACATTATCCTCATTTACATGCAGTCTAATATGCTATAACTAGTCTGAAGATGTTAACGGAAATGTAAAAAAAATATTTTATATGCTACATATATTTTCAAAAGAGATAAGGTAAATGAGGTGTCCTCACCTCTTCAGGGAGCTGCTGGTAGTTGATCTCAGCCGTGGAAAGGAGCAGGAGTGGGGTGAAGGAGGGAACGTCCTGCAGCAGTGTAAGAAACGTACTCTTCACCGTGTCACTTATGGCCTCCCACCAATCACTGACGTGTGGCATGTAAATTACACTTGGCACACTCCGCTGAGCTTCCCGAAACACCTAGAGTCAAAACATACATCCGCACACCTTTCAGTAATCGAAACTACAACTGAATGTGCGATTCTCAAAAGCACTGCTAGGGTAGCTTCGCTCTTCATAACGTTTGGTTTACACCAGAAGCCTAGCAATTTTTCAGCACTAGGAGTGTAACGATTTTCAGGATACGGTTGCGCTGGACAGAGCACCACAGCTCCTAGCTGAAACGGCTCATAGCCCGATATCTTGCAGACTTCTTGTTGACTGCGCAAACACAATGTGCTACATTAGAAACTTCTCTAGAAGAGGATAATCATGTACTTGTTCATTTCTCTTAATCTGTATTAACGCACTTAATTAGCTCTCCATACATTACTTCAATATTATGCTAGTTACCACTTAGATTTGGCAGACGCCCTCATCCACAGCGATTTACATTTCTCTCATTTATACAACTCCGCAGTCGAGGGTTAAAGGTCCTTGTTCAAGGGCCCAACAGTGGCAGCTTGGTGGTGCTGGGATTTGAACTCCCGACCGTCCGATCAATAGTCCACAGTCTTAACCAATGAGCTACCACTTTTTAGCCTAGTCAATTAGATTTCTGGGAAACAAAACCATGGGCCTGAGCAGCTACTGGAGCTTGTACTTGCGCCATAAAACATATGATTTGTCCATCCTTGTATTGACGTCTCTGCGCAGTAAAATCTAAAAACGTGCACATTTAGAAACATTTTCACTTTCTTTCCCTCAGTGAAGCTCTCTCTCTCCCCTTGTGTGTATCAGTTACTCCACACATGTTAAGCCACTCCTCAAAGTTTTAAACTAGTTCCACAATACTAAATCACACCGTTTAGACTGCATCCCATTACAGCAATTATATACAGTGTCATAATGACTTTGGTACACAGTAGGCATGTGAATCAATCATATATGATGACTGAAATGGTTAAAGTGGTCAATTTTGTGATCAAACTTTATAAAAAAAAAAAATAAAAAAAAAAAAAAAAACTGATGAAATTCAAGGGTGTAGCGATCTGACAATTCGGATAGACAGCGGTTTAAAAGGACATGACAAATGAATCACGGCATTTAATCATAAATTGATCAACAATTATAATTGATTAGAAATCTCTTATCATTAATAAAGAACAGATAACCGGTGTGGAAGAAGTGATGTGGAACTGATGTGTAAACAGGCTAGCTTGAAAAAATTAACGGCAGGTCTTCAGATTCTGAACAGAAGTGGTCATATTGATTGGTGGCTACTAAACTGAAATCCTCAAGCATGAGGTCTGCACCTGTAGTGAAATGGTGAGGACCTTTCCAGAATGTTTCGGCCAATTTAAATAACAGAATTCACAAAAAGATAATGAGATGCATATCTACACTGGATCATGTATCATGACACCAACGTGTCGCTACACAAGACGTCTCAATGCTAGCGAGTTTATAGAAAATAATCATCTACATTTCTAGGATTAACATTGTTCCTCTGGTATTCAATGAATGGATCTTGTATAGTAGCACTACTTGTATTGTTCCCTGCTTGATATATTGCTTTGCTTATTTGTAAGTCGCTTTGGATAAAAGCGTCTGCCAAGTGAATAAATGTAAATGTAAACATTGTAAGATCAATACTATGCTTGCGTCATATGATTTAGATTGGTATTTTTATTTAATTTTTTTTGCTAAACACCGTTTTCCTTTCTATGTCGGTGATCCACTGTACCAGCTCTGTTCAGAGTTTAAAGAAAGGTTTTCTGTGTTTGTGCGCATGTTCTTAATGAAAGACATTCACCTAGCAGAACAAACTGATCAACCTACCTCCTCCCCTCTATATACACTGATGACTAACTATAAGGCTCTATTGATCTACTGTGAGGGGCTCAATAAATAAAGATCCATTCTTATCTCCAGACTCCTATTTGTCACACAGTGCTATTGGGAATCTCTAAAAGATTCCATCCTTTAGATGGCTAATGGACACAAATCTATTTTTATGACAGCGAAGCACGCTTTTGGGGATTTAACTTGCATAAAAGTAACCAAGAGTTCCACCTCATCTTTATGAGTGAGAAAGAGAGCGAGAGAGGGTGAGAGAGAGATAGGGAGAGCGGGAGAAAGAGAGGGAAAGGGAGAGGGAGAAAAAGAAAGAAGGAGGGCGAAAGAGAGAGACTCTGCAGTCAATGAAGCTGCAGAGAATACACATACACTAATTATATATATATATATATATATTCTCTATGCTTGTATGCATGTGTGTTGACCTGAGCGCAGGACTCCTCTGGGGTCTTGGCACTGACAGAGTAGAGTGTGGGCAGGTCGAGGCGGTGCACAGTGAACTTGTTGAGGTGATGCAGCAGAGCAGGGGCCAGGTGTGTGCTCTGACCCGAACCCTGAGGCCCTGTCAGCAAAAGCCGTGGACGGTATGAGGTTGGCTGCTGATAGGCAGACCTAATTCAGAAGGAAAGAATTCACACACACACACACACACACACACACACACACACACACACACACACACACACACACACACACACACACACACACACACACACACACACAGGGACAGGGAGTGTAAAACACACACAATTTACTGTTTGCTACAACAATTAAGGAAGAAAAAAAAAAAACGGAAAAAAAAAGAAAAAGAAAAAACAGTATTTCTGTCCCACAACTTTCCAAGAGGCTACAAAAAAAAACTAGAGAGAGGGATGGATTAGGGCAGTCAGAAGAGAAAAAGCAGCTGTATTAGAAACCTTGCTGTATAAACGCACGTTATAAGAGACTCAGAGATGAAGTTGGTGTGGAGCGGCGTTTACTGTGAACGAAGCCTCTCTAAAACACTGATGAGTACACACTCCGAGTTCAATACAGTCACAGGTTTATGGGGGAAAATGAAAAAAAAAACCCTAACGAACAAAAATGAAATCTAAATCTTCTTTACACTGTCAGTTCGGTTGCATTTTTAAGTCTTTGAAATGTGGATTTAAGACATTTTAATGCTAATTAAGGCCTTATTTTTACATTAAGGAAGTTAAGACTTGCCAACACCTTGTACTCTTATCATTGCAAGAGCGACCGGTCAAATACGAGGCCCACGAGACCACAAAAACAAACAAACCAGAGAATATATTTCCAATAATGATCACTACAACACTGGTCACCCATCTTACATCAGATGCACAGCTGCACGCTTGGCACATCTCAACTACACACACTTTTATGCTCCTGCGTTTTCATTTACAGGTTTAGTAAATATAGATACTGACTGACTAAACTAAATTTCCACTCCTTCACCTGGGCCATTTTAACCAGAGTACATACTGGCAAATGAAAGCTTTTTTTTTTCTGTTATTTCTGTTTATCCATCACATGTCTCAAACAGAAGGATTTTTTTAAAATGACGCACGTCATGCTATAAAGACAGTACACCAAATATCTGTTCAATTAACCTTACAGATCCCTGCAGAGCACAGCAACACAGTGCACTTTTCCCACCACTGTTACTAAGCAGCACAATAAAAAAACGACTGTCGTCTTCTTTAATCAAAGAACGATTCATTTAAAATATATTATAAATAGATGCTTTAAAAATATGTATATAAATAAAAAAATGTAAAAATAGTGGTGCACACACTGCTATACTATATAAACTGTTCTGCTGACAGAAAACCTTGCCGTTTATTAGACTTTAAAAAAAAATGAGGTTTAATGGACAATTTCCAACTTTAATTAAATCTTATTAAAACCAAAAAATGTGCAGTATAATGGACAAAAACGCTGGCTGCAAAACAAATGAATATAAAACGAGAATGAAAGAACATCTGCTCTTTGCCTTGTGAAACAAAATGACCGTATTAAGCTGTTACTCCAGCGCAGGCCGACAGAGAGCAGCATCATTCACTCCGCTCAATGTGAACCGATAATATTTTGCTGTCCTGTGCAAGACTTGTGCTTTCAGCTAATGAGGTTAATGATGAGATTCATATTATACAAACATCACCTTATATTACTTCAGGAAGTGGAATATTTCACCATTATAATCTCTGTATGGTAACTATTCTTGTAATCAGAACACAACAGGATGATAACTGTAACCAAATGTACAATTTCAATATCGAAACATACATATTTAAATATCTAACCAGTGAGACTGTTAAGGGTTTCTTTCTAGGAATTCATTGCCTTTTTAATGTATAAATATGCTCTCCCCTCTCAATGCACACACGTTTTACACCGAGCACTGAAACAAGCAGGCGAACACCTAAATATACGTCTGTATACGCAAAGCCATTCGTCTTACAATACAGACCTCTATTCATATATAGACGAGTATCGTACTTGAATAAAAGGCATGTCTTACGTAGTAAAATGAAGGAAGGGTTTGTGTAATAGGGGGGAGTGTGATGTCTTTGGGGATCCTGGCTGAACATCATAAATGGACTGAGCACCAGCTTCATCTTCACCCTCGCTGTAAGAGTCCTCCTCCAGCAACTGATTGTCAGAGTCTGTGCAAAGACATGCACAAAAGCATTTAGGAAACGTGCTCTAATGCTTCAGATGCTAGAACCGCTGGAGAGTTTAGAGATCAAATTTGCCATTAAAAGTCCAGGAGAACAAATCTGCCGAGAGAAAATTGAAAACTTAAGACGAATTGAAAAATATAATGTTAGAGCATGCGTTTCTTTTTTTTTTCTTTTTTTTAATCAATATGTATGCCATGTTCATTAGTTTCATACGGCCTATTTATAAGTTCCCCATATAATTTCACATTGATGTATGGAAATAATAGGTTTAGAGGAAAGCTCCTGACTTACTAGAGCTATAAGTCAGTTTATGAGTTATTATGGACGGAGAGAAAGACGTCCTCCAAATTGGAAGTCGTTAACAAGAGCGAGAGATTTGTTCTCTGAGGAAATGACATTACACTCCATCTAATCCACTGAAACTGGCGAACGCGGAGGTTTGAAGTTCATTTTCAGTGGACAGCGATAGGCTGAAGTACCACTAAGGCATTGTTTTAGATCTGGAAAGGGTCAACAAAGCTCGGTTATTCATAAGACTGCAAATACCACAATTTTTTGCTGTATTACACTTACATATAGAAAAATGCCTGAGCTTACTGTTAAGGAATTATTTATTTCATCACTCGTATCAAAAACCAGTGGAACGAGTTCGACCCAAACTAAATTTAGAATGACGAAATCTGAACAGATCTGTTTTGACAGATCTTTGTGTAATAAAAATAAATACATTTGTCATATACATCGCTGATGCCTGATATCGACCCATAATGATAACTGACCGATTAGGCAAATGGTGGATGTACCAAAATACATTACAGATTATAATATTCAAGCAAATACTTTGCCACAGTACTGTCCCACCCAGGTGTAGAGTCCGTACCGTGTGTTTGTTCCCCGTGTGGGAGCTCTGCATGGGGGAAGACTCGAAGCAGGCAGGTGAGTGTACGGGCCAGTGATCTCTCCAGCAGAGGCTGCAGTGTGCAAGACAAAGCTCGGCCCGGTGGCGCAAGAGCTCTCTGAGCAGCTGGAACAATAGCACGCAGAGCACAGCCAAAGTCCTGCGGCCCCAGCACGATAGAGCCAACGTCCAGTTTGTAGCGCTGACTGCTGCTGTATATTTGAGGATAGCGCCGGCGCAATGCCGCCAGTGAAGCCTCCGTGCAAAGTGCTTTGACGTCGGCACCACAGTAACCTGGTGAGACGAGCCATCACAGGCAGCTTAACTCAACACACTTGTTATATACACTACCGGTCAGAAGTTTAGACACAAATGCTTTATTTTTCCCCCCACGTTTTATAATAATAATAATAATAAAGTCATGAAAACTCTGGAGTAACACAAATGGAACTATGGGAATTATGTTGTGATAAAAAAAAAAAAATCAAAATAATTTAGAATTTTAGCATTAAACACCTACATAAATATAAAAAAAAATTTTAAAGTGGTGAAATCAAATTTCTGCCAGAAAAAGACCAGAATAGAAAACTGTGGATAAATTGGTCATGCTATAGCTTTAATATTCATCTTAAGAAAAAGCGAACTAGTGCTTCTCTTACCGACACATTTTTCTGCCAACTCATCCATAAAGGAATCTGACAGCTTTGGGTTCCAATCCCTGGTGTGAATTTCTAAAATGTGCTTTCGAGCCTGCAGACAAAAATACACAGTTAAAGTCTGAATAGAAATAAATAAAAGCATTCCAGTACATGATAAATTACAAATGTTATCCAGCCTTCAGAAGAAAAAGCTCATCACCTATTCTGACAGTCAATGGCCTTCAAAGTCACTGAGACTCACGTAACAGTCTGAGACCATGTGGCATAAAGCAGTCAGACTGGAAGGATTTATTCACCTGTTTATCTGGCAGGTTGAACAGAAATTCCCGGTCGAAACGACCAGGCCTCCTGAGTGCAGGGTCGATAGAGTCAAGTCTGTTTGTAGCACCAATGACCACTATCTCCCCTCGACTGTCCAAACCATCCATTAAAGCCAGCAATGTGGAAACTATGGAGCTAAAATAATTGCAGAGCAAAGAAATATGAAAACCGCAACAGGCAAACTGAGCTTGAGAAGTTCTATACGGATTTAGAGCAATAAAATTACCTGTGAATCTGATCCTGTCTGCTAGAACGAACAGGTGCAAGGCCATCGATCTCATCAAAAAAGATGATAGATGGTCTCATGAGGTATGCCTATAAGCAGTTGTAGAGAATATTACTAAATTGATACCACAAACAATATAAAAATTCACTCTAGAATAAGCTTTTTTGCTGTTCATATATTCAATTCAATTCTATTATTTGTATAGCACTTTTAACAACGGGGACTGTCACTATATATTCAAATCCAACCCCAGACATTTAGTACAACAGTTCTATCTTTCTCATCCAAAACCGGGCGCGAAGGTGTTTGATTATATTTGATTGAGATTTGCCTCCAAGTAACACAAAACAAGCTGAACACGGTAACCTGGTCAAAGAGAAGGCGGAGCTGTCGTTCTGACTCTCCCACCCATTTGCTGAGGCAGTCAGCTCCCTTTCGCATAAAGAAGGAAACCTTCTTTTCACCCTGACTGCACTCGTTAGCCAGCGCCCGAGCAACCAAAGTCTTCCCGGTCCCTGGAGGCCCGTAGAACAGGCAACCCCTACAGCAGCACAGGAAAGAGTGTTCGTCAAAAAGTTCAAAATAATGCCACGTGCAGAGCTCACCGGTGAGACGGTTTTAATACAGGTAGAAGCACATGAAAACACATTCTCCACGTCTCACCTTGGAGGCTGGATCTTAAATTTCTCAAACACTTCAGGGTAGAGAAGAGGAAAGACCACCATTTCCTTGAGAGACTTGATGTGAGCAGTAAGCCCTCCTACGCTGTCAAACTTCACCTATATCAGGATGGCCAAAGATATAGTTAATCAAAGCCTACACAGGAGAGATGCAGCAGTAAGTCTTCTAGAGCAGCAACAACTAATTGATAATAATCGATTATGGAAATTGTTTTCAACGAACGTCAATTAATTAGTTGGTCTGCGCGTGGCACGCGGTGCGTTTACTCACTGCGGTAATTTATACACTTACACTATACACTGTGCACTCTACAGTCTAGTGCGGTGTTTCCGCGGACCTCTAGTGGTCAGTGGTGTAAATGCAGGGGGTCCGAAGGAAAGTTTTAAAAATGTTTAAATAATATATATATTTTTTGTTAAATGTATCAAAATATATTCAAATGAGATGTTTTCAAATGAATCAGGTTGG
This sequence comes from Ameiurus melas, assembly GCA_012411365.1. NCBI lineage: Eukaryota > Metazoa > Chordata > Actinopteri > Siluriformes > Ictaluridae > Ameiurus > Ameiurus melas. Next base: position 1,749,181 of record CM022779.1, read on the forward strand.
TTATTCTTGTGCATTCACAAATATCACGTTAGCAGAGCTCTCTATATTTCAACCAATTAAACTACAGTCCTAAATGAATAATGTATATCTTGGGGTGTTTGTGTGTGTATTGGGTTCTTTTCAGTCTTATATAATTGGACAAACAGTTTTAGTCTTTAGTTTATATTTGTAACAATCAGTTTGTGGATTTTATTTTAAATAAATGAAAAAAAAAGGTACTGAAAGTTTGCCCCTCGTCCGATTAATCGAAAAAATAATCGGCCAACTAATCGATTATGAAAATAATTAGTTGCAGCCCTAAAGTCTTCCCTTACGAATGTTTCCACACAGCCTAAATCTTAGTATTATAGTGTAAATTGTATTCATTTATTTCGTTCTATAGCAGGAATATTAATCTAAAATGAACGTAGGTCCAGTGATGGATCCGGATAAGAGACTATTAACTAAATGGCGACCACTTAATGAATAGTTTATTGCTATAAATAAGAATTTAAAGTGGTTATGTTTTAGTTTGTAATGGTGTTTAACATTTTGACTATACCCTTTACAACTGAGACATCCGACCTGAACTTGAAGCAGTGAACACACACACACACACACACACAACATGCCGTGGGTAAATAAAAAAATTCTACCCCTGTAGCTAGTACTGGTTTAATGAACTACCTTCAGCTATATTAATATAAATTTACATTATTCTTATAGGAAATAATAATGCATTATTATTATTATTATTATTATTATCACCACCATTACATTATTACTCATGTTTCAAAAACTAGAGCTGCTGAAATGTGGCCATTTATCTTCCACACGTTTATGAGCCCTGCTGTAGTATTTTTAACAAGTGCTCAGTTTGGTCTGTTCAAATACTTTGCTGGGTCCACAAACCGAAGAGCCCGGTTTGAAAAGCATTCCAAATACTCACAGAGGTATCCAGATTCATGGGGTCCACATCAGCTAAACTAGCACCAACTTTCACCCGATCACGAAGAACGCCACTGGCCAGGTCCTCTGCTCGCAAATTCATAGGTAGACATCTTGCCGCAAAAAAAAATTGTAAGTCTGTTACACAATACTCTGGGATAAAAAAATTAAAATAAAAAAAAATAAAAAATAAAAAAAGTAATAAGAGGTTTATGGTCACCTATTCCGAGCACGTGTCATGCTTTTACTTTTTCTCCGTTCAAAACGCTCCTCGTCCGACGAGGACGTTGTGTCACTACTGTGGATGGCGTGCTTCTTTATTCTGGAACGAGAACATAATTAGCAGATAAATTAAATTACCAGATAAATATATTTAAGATGTCGATTTTCAGTACGAACTGTAACATGGCAGAGATTCTAAAATAAATAAATACATTTCGAATGAGCTCGAACAGTTCACTTCTCATTCACATTGAATCATATTGGCATGGTCTACCAGTTGTTACACTGGGCAAAGAGCAAACTTAACCCTAGAGAAAGTTGATTACTGAGGAGGTCACACACCTAATATGGCTTCTTCTTGCAGGGGACCTGTGCGTGTCAAACACCGTGTTCTTGCTTTGTTTTCGGTTCACTGGCACTACAAATGGAAACACGTGATTAGGAATTTAGAAACAGGAATACTGATTAAAATATATAGTGTGCTTCTCCAAACATTTAATTGGCAAATTATTCGGAGTACCAATGGGTGGTGCCTCATAACGCTGCACAGTTTTACGCTGCCTGAGGTTGTACGGTCGGTCGTTCTCCTCTCCTGCTTCCTCTGCTTCATCACCTTCATCATCTTCATCATCCTCCCCTTCATCATCATCTCCCTCTTCATGGGATTCTACAGTAATCAGATGCTTATGAGAAACAATATGTATACAAATAAATAAATAAATAAATAAAAGCTCTAAATGAAAACATTGTGTGCTTTTCACATTACATTAAGCATATACTCAAAAAAAAAAAAATGATAAACTGATACTTAAACTGGGTCACTGCAGCCCTAAACATACGTGAATCAAAAGTGTTCAATTAGGAATTTGTATATAAAGCAGGAACTGGTCAATGGTAAGGCTAGCTCTGCAATGAGAACATATCAACTATGCTGGGTATGAAACTTCATCAACATGGATTCTTTTAGTTAATGGACTTTTATAAGCGAACAACAACGACGCTATAATGTATGAGCGCACAGGTCGTTATTTCTGAATATAACACAATACTACTACTGAAGCCGTTGGTAAATATCCCAATGCCCAGTCAAGGAGTAGGGGGCATAAACTGGTGCTTGACTCACTATGTAACTGAACGTCACTAAAAGAAGACGGTGGTGTTTATTTCTACAGTGAACGGACGCGAGACCAATCACAGGGTTTACGGGAAAATATGTGGAAACACTCGCGTCTTAATGGCTGACAGTCTCTCAATTCTGCCAAACACTAGCTCAGTCAGTGTGACGAGAAATGGATGTACGCTGTTATTTACAGAAAATAAAAATAAAAACACCTGTAAAGTGGTTGAAACTGAAACAGTAACATCCTGTGACGCTGAGCAGGAAAACAAGGTGTGTAAATGTCTAGGAGTTCCAGTTTACGTTAACATGATATCAGCAGAGCATAAGGAAAGATAATGTACTTTGCATGGCTCTGTAGCAGCTAAACCAAGAGAGTGATAGCTTAGCTGTTCCTCCACTTGGCTAGCGACACCAAGCTAGCCAAGTTAGAAAAGTTTTATATTTTAATTGGTCTGGTGGTCTGACAAACAGTGACAATACTCCGGGCAAGTTTAATGATAAATCCAACTCTTTCTGATCAGGTCATAAATTGACAGCTAAGTTACCTCAGTGTGCATAAAACAAAACTTAGGCTACAAGCTGAACTGGGAAAAAAAAATGCATGGAGAAGAATCTGGGCTCGGCCCCGGATGATTAACAGTCCAGCTAAAGCCCCTGCCAATGACCGCAGAAGTCATATCACAAATATAACTCTGCTTGTGGTCAAGAACAAGACCTAAAATCAGGAAGGGTTTTCAACTCAAAATCTGCGATGTAATGTTATGGCGATGATGATGAACAAACATTTAAAATGAAAGCTCCTATTCGTTGCATGATACATGCCTTATTACATGGATTAGACTTATTCAACACCAACGTGTTTAATGGGAAACAATCCAATACGAATCTTCAATTAGATTTCCATAAAAATGTCATTATATCATTATTTAAATTGGAACAGGGTGTAAATCATTAGATTAGTCAAATTTGAAAAAGTCGACAGAAGCAATCATTTGCTCCAGCCCTAGTGCTCAACAACACACCTGTTAGTATCAATGACGAAAGAGTTGGACTGGCCAAGTACTTCATTAATTGCACAGGAGAAAAGTATAAATATTTTAATTCCTATATTGCTATTTATAAGTACTTAATTTGTTTAATAAGACCTAGATGTAATGCACAGACTACAGCAACATTTACATGATGTATTTTAGGTGATTTCAAGAACATTTTTTGCTTTACTCAAACTGTATACATTTGAATACCAATGATGAGTAGGCTTCTGGCATAAGAGTTTATAAAATAAATTAAATTAAATAAACACTGAACACCAAAACTGTGCTATAAAACAACTGTAAAGAATTGTGTAACATTTCTGAAAACCTCACGTTTGTGTAGGTTACTTGTGTTAGAAATGTACAGGAACAATAAAAACAACATTATGGTATTTAGGAAATAGAGGTCAAAGGCCAGAATACCATCGGTTTCTTCTTCCTCCCTTCCCTCCTCTTCTGGAGCTTCAGATTTGCTGATGACTTTATGGTGTGTCTGCATCGCAAATGTATTCCTCCTCAGCGATTTCCGCCTTTTCACACGTGAATACATGTCCATGTTTTCCTGTCAACCAAGGTAGACAAAGGAAACTTCAATACAACAGACTTGACTGAAACATTGCAAAAGAATCCAGTACTATTCTCTACAGGCCTATCGAGTCAACGAACCACGTCACCGCACCACAATTTTACTCCCGTTTTCAGTACGTGATTCACGTTTGTGGAAGTAATACACTACGGAACATACTTGGTGCTGGCACTCACCAGTTCTGTGTCTGTCCACATCCGGAGCCGCTCCACTTCCCGGCTCTGTCGTATGTTGCTGATGTTGTCCATCTCCTGAAGCACCGCCTCTGCCGTGCTGTCATCAGGGAAAAGAGGCAGTCTTGATGGTCAATCACAAACACCCAAACAACTCAAACAGAACACTGAGAATACATTTAATTCAAGTAGATCTACAGCCAAAAATGAAAAGAAAAAACCTAACATAACTAAATTAATTGTGCTCACTTGTTTTTTTATAACTAAATCCTAACCAAAGTAGAAATATAAACACACTAATACACTAGCTTTGTCAATTACAGTCCAAAAAGCTCATGCATCAGTTCCAACTCTAGCAGGTCTCCAATAGAGTCTAGCCATCTGTCTATCCAAACAAGCAGTATGCTAACTCAACCAGGAAAACCTGACTGGGTCTGAAATTATTAAAGATCACCTTTAAGATTTTTATTACTTAGTGCATTTACATGTCCAAACTTATTCGATGATTCTACAGGAGTCTCTGAATAATTGTGATCAAAATTCGTGATTCAATACTGAGAAAACAATCGTAATCATTTTATCCACCATCAAGAAGACTTACTGTTACCCATTTTCATGTTGCTATCCTCATAAATGATCTGCCACCAAACATACAATTATTTATACACACACACACATCATTTAAAGCTACATTAAAACAAATAAGTAAAAAATTTATTACAAACAGCTCTACATACACACATACATATATCTATCTATCTAATTATATATATATATATATATATATATATATATATATATATATATATATATATATATATATATATATATATATATATATACACATACATATATCTATCTATCTAATTATATATACATATATATACACACACATACATATATCTATCTATCTATCTAATACATACACATACATATCTATCTATCTCTATACATCTATATATACACACACACATATACACACACACACACACACACACACATATATATACACACACACATATACACACACACACACACACACACACACACACACACACACCGTGTAGCGGCGAACTATAAGTTAACTAGCCTCTCAATCGAACATTACCTGTTGACCAGTTGGTCAAACAGCAGGCTCTGGTTGAGGTGCTGAAAGCGGCTCTTCCTAGAGCGACAGCTCCTCTTCAGCTCACCGTGGCCATTCAAGCGAGCATCGTCCCCATCTGTGCTGTCATCTACCCGCAGTGTTCTTCGGCCTACAAACATTTGACAAAACCGCATTCATGAAGCGGCACACGTGCAAAACATTAACAAGAAACAATACACAGCACAGAGTAACTCGGTCCTGTGTGCGAATTTATCTGATTCATTAAAACACAAACAGGCACAAAGACAGGGCAAAGGCTTGACAAGTTAAAATGCTGCTCTGAGCAGGATTGTCCCCCAAAGAAGCAGAAATACGAAACATATCAGCTGCCTCATTTATGCAACATCACAAAAAGAAAATCTTGTCTTACCGTGTCCATTTTGCAAAGCACCAGTGGATAACCTGAAAGACATCAACAGACTCTGTTCAAGCAATGTAAACTGAAATAAAACAATTACTGGATAATCAACTGCATAACAAGTGCGTTTACATTTTCTACATTTACAAATTAGTTTTTGAGCTGTTGATATTCCACCATCACTGCGAGCATTAGCACTGAAATGATTTGAATAATTTAACCAAAAAAAAAAACAAAATAAAAAAAAATGCAGTGATACTTCTTTCTAAAATATAAACAAGTTTCTGGTGATTCTGGTGTTCCACTGCTCACACTATTATAAAAATTTTTTTTTTTTTTAATTAAAATTGAAAAAAAAAACATATACCATAGTAACCAATTATATTAACTGATGGATCTGATCTGCGGGTTTATTATTTATCAATATTTACCACTTAGAATACGTTCCTCATGGTGTAGAATATAATGTGTAATCATTGTGTGTAAAGACAAAGTTTACTAACATTTGGATATGTTAATAAGGTATAATCTGGTGTGTATTTTTTATTTTTTTAAATACAACTGGTTGGCTAACAGTTAGAATTATTTGTGGGAAGCATTATCTAAATCCACAGTACACTTGTTGATCAAGTTATATTCTAGTGTGTATTGAGTTAGATGAATTCTGCGTCTGACTAAACAGTGGGCCTAATTGTTTTCTGTGTTAGTCCGTACCTCTCTGCACAGCAGGCATAATCTAAAACTATAAAAACACTTTCTAACAAGTGACATTCTAAGGGTCTAAATGAAGAACCTTTTGTTTGTCTAAAGCAGCCTCACTATGGCAATAAAAAAAAAAGCAATTAGGCACATACCAGAACTGGGTTTCCAAACAAAGCCCGCTCGGCTTGCAAATCAGTGTCAAAAGAAAAGATAAGACTTCCAGGAGGAAGAGTACCAGGCTGAGACTACAGGGTGAATTATGGGACAAAGTAGTAAAAAAATATTAAAAACCCTGGTCTGGTAAAACTTTTTTTTTAAATACAACTGACCACGCATGAGCCACAAATATAAGGTATCATATAGCTACGAATAATTAGTTAAGGCAATCGAGATTGGTTTGTTTCTAGAAAGAAAAGGTGAATGCCCAGCCTAGGGATAATTTTACTGCTTCAAATAGGTATATAAAAGACATGTTTGTATACGTATAATTCAGACTTTCTGCAGAATGTCTCACGTTATTGTTTCAATAAAGTGTATTTACTTTTTGACATCTACTAACCCTGTCTGAAGTTTTTGACTTAAGCTGGAAAGATTGTTTTCCACGACAAAGGCTTTACTGGATATTACATCCAATAACTTTTGATACAGAAAAGGTTGATGTCCAGCTGTCCCTTTGCTCTTCCCTATATGACCCTTATACCAGAACGAGCCTGTGCACACCAAAGAAATGAAGCTTCTAATACTTAAGTACTTAGATACTACTATAGGGGCGATTGTGGCTCAGGTGGTAGAGCGGGTTGTCCATAAAATCGTAGGGTTGGCGGTTCGATTCCCGGCCCGGGTGACTCCACATGCCAAAGTGTCCTTGTGCAAGACACTGAACCCCAAGTTGCTCCCGATGGCAAGTTAGCGCCGTGCATGGCAGTTCTGCTACCAATGATGTGTGACTGTGTATATGAATGTGTAAATGATAAATAAAGGCTGGGTTCAACATAAGTGTAAGAAAATAAAGTCAGAATCAGTGTTTACAGTTTAATCTTGTACTTGATTAGAATCATTATTGTGTTTATATACTGTTTTGCAGCATAGTTTAAAATATTTTTCACAACATTTCCATTTGTCATTACTGGGGTTAGATTATGAATCATGCGTGTATTGGTGTTTGCATTTGCACTGGAATTTTTAGTTTGTGAATAAAATTCATATTCTATTATTTTAGTCTAATTAATTGGTATAGTTTAGCATTTGCTGATGCCCGGGATTAAGTTAGACTTTCTGGATCAATGTTTGTGTTCGCACAACTGTATAGTGATGTGACTTGTGACCAAAAAGGTGAATGTTACTATTTTCACATCATTGCCACCAAAAAATACCATGAAATATTGTGATATAGTTTCAAGTCTACATTGACCAACCCCACACAAGTCAATAATATGACGATAGAATGACAGGTTAAAAAAATGAAACAGATTTCCAATAGTCTCAAGCTTGTAAAACCAAAAACCCAACCTATTAATATAGGTCATGTCTGTCAGGCTGAGATGGACTCACCTGGTGCAGTGTTTGGAGGTGTTCCATGTAACTCTCTGCGCTTTGCTTTGGGGACTTGGGGAAGTGTCACTGGAGCTAGGTGTCGCATGTCTGCGTTTTCGCTTAGATGGAGGGGACAAGCGCGGGCTACCAGAGCTGATATTACTGGGGTCATTCTGAAAGGCATAAATATGACAAATGACAAAAATGCATTTCATTATATTTTTATTGTGACAATGACAATTAAAAAGTAAATAAAATAAAAAATTATTTAAAAGAATAAAATAAATAAAATAAATAAAAAAAATAAAAAAAAAGAGTTATAGTCATAGGTTGAAGCTGGCTAAAGGACCTTCTATTCAAGTCAGACCTCCATACATCTTCCATACCACTTATCTTACACAGGGTCACAGGGGAGCCTGGAGTCCCAGCGAACTCTGGGCACAAGGCAGGGGACACCCTGGACAGGGTGCCAGCCCATCGCAGGGAACACATGTTCATACACTACGGACAATCTCAACACGTCTTTGGACTGGGGAGGAAACCGGAGTGGAGGAACCCCTGAAGCATGGGGAGAACATGCAACCTCCTCGCACGTCAGATGCAGGATTCGAACCCCCAACCCTGGAGGTGCAAGGCAAATGTGCTAACCACGAAGTCACACCATGCCCCTTTCAAGTCAGACCTTCTCACCAGATCAACCACACTACATCGATCATGGCTCACTCTGAATTTTTCTCGGATATCTAGTGCGTAACTTCTAAAGATATCGATACGGTCATAACTTAAGTCACAACACACTTTGTTTCCCTGAAATATCCCGGAATAACTCAAATTACAAGAAAAAGTTTTTTGTTTTGAAAAGAAGGGCAAAAAGCAGCCAGAACATAAAGAAAATTAACAAAAAGGACAATCAGAAAAGGACACAGTAAATCTAGCTGAACTTATTTGGGAATAAACTCATTTGTGAACCTCAAGGCATGAGTTATTAGAAAAGAAGAGAGAGGGAAAAACTAAAGTAATTGTTGGGTAGATGTCACACTGGATTTTTGCTGCATGGGAAGATAGCAAGGTAACAGTCTACAATATCTCAGGAGGGCCACCCGTCATCCCCTGAAATAAACTGCAAGGTAAAACCCTAGTGTGGTCACTGCTTAATAAATAGCTGACTGGATGTTAAGTTAAAATATTTTCAGAATGAATGTTCTGCTTGCACAGTTTTTTCTGATTTTTTATTATTATTTATTTAAATACAGCACTGCTGCTTGTGCTTGTACCCTGTTACTAAACAAATATATTGATAAAACCATCTATAGTCTATCGGAAAACCGTGATGTGCTACGATATGGCATCACAGAAATTCTAATGGCTTATGCTACAAATATCATTGCAAACCATCAGCTGTTAACCATTAAACCCTTACCCAATGGATTCCATTAAGGATGTACAGGAGTGCGTGAAAGTTTGTGACCCCTTTAGAATTTTATACATTTCTGCATAAATATCACCTAAAACCTTTTTCACACAAGTCCTAAAAAGTAAATCAAGGGAACCCTATTAAACAAATGAGCATTTGACATTTATATATTGAGGGAAATGATCCAATATTACATATCTATGATTGGTAAAAGTATGTGAACCTTTGCTTTCAGTATCTGGTGTGACCCCCTTGTGCAGCAATAACTGCAACTAAACACTTCGGGTAACTGTTTATCAGTCCTGCACATCGGCTTGGAGGAATCTTGACCCGTTCATCAGTACAGAACAGCTTCAACTCTGGGATGTTGGTGGGTTTCCTCATGTGCTTGGTTCAGATCCGTCCACAACATTTCTATCAGATTAGGACTTGCTGCCTTTTGACTTAAAAAAATTTTTTTTTTTTTTTTTTTTTTTTTTTTTTAAAGATTGTTTGGGCTGCATGTCTTGCTGCATGATGCACTTTGTCTTGGGCTTCAGTTCATAGACAGATGTCCAGACATTTTCCTTTGGAAGTCTCTGGTTATAATTCAGAATTCACTCTGTCTTCAACGATGGCAGTCCTGGCCCAGAGGTGGATTTTTGGAGAGCAGTGGTTTTCTCCTTGGAGCCCTGCCATGCACACCATTGTTGTTCAGTGTTCTCCTGATGGTGGACTCATGAACATTAACGTCAAGCAGTGCGAGAGAGGCCTTTAGTTGCATAGAAGTTACACTGGATACCTATATGACCTCACAGACTATTACACGTCTTGCTCTTTGGAGTGATCTTTGTTGGTCAACCACTCCTGAGGAGGGTAACAAAAGGCCTTTAAATTTCCTCCCTTTGTACACAACCTGTATGACTGTGGATTTGTGGAGTCCAGACTCTTTAGAGATGGTTTGTAACCTTTTCCAGCCTGATGAGCATCAACTGAGTTCCTGAGAAATCGCATTTGTTCGTGTCATCATACACTTCCACAAACGTGTGTTGTGAAGATCAGACTGATAGTTCTCTGTTCTCACACCTGATTGTCATCCCATTGATTTAACACACCTGACTGATGTCACCTTCAAATGAAATGCTAATCCTAGAGGATCACATGCCACTTACAGATATGTAATATTGGATCATTTTCCTCAATAAATAAATGTATATAAATATTTGTCTCCTTTGTTTCATTTACCTTTGTCTTAAAACCTGTGTGAAAAGTCGGAGATGTTTTAGGTCATATTTCCGTAGAAATATAGAAAACTTGAAACATTCAAACACCACTGTAGGTCCTTCAGGTTACGCACTAGACACAACATTCCCAAATTTCTCCGTCTTGGGCTTAATAAAGTATTATCTTATCTTATAACATGCCTCCAACACAAAGGTGTTACCAGTAGGGACAATTACAGTTTCCATTAAAACCAAAACAATTCCCATTATAACCATTACAAATTCCATCAGGGTTTCTATTGTGTTTGTTTTTTCTCAGCACGGTGACCACATCGCCCATCCCTACAGGAATGGAATATAACTTCAACAATAAGTACACAAGCCAAAACGGAAAACAGATAACTGACATGCAAAAAAGAGAAAGAAAGAAAGAAAAAGAGAAAGAAAGACAGGAAGCGAGAGAGAGAAAGAGAGAATGAGAGAAAGAAAGAAAGTGAGAGAGAAGGAAAGAAAGAGACAAAGTGACCAAGAGAAAGAAAGAAAAAGAAAGAGACCGGCAGGAAGCAAGAGAGAGAGAGAGAGAGAGAGAGAGAGAGAGAGAGAGAGAAGGAAAGAAAGACAGGCAGGAAGTGAAAGAGAAGGAGAGAAAGAGACAGAGATAGTGACCAAGAGAAAAAGAGTGACAGAGAGAAGGAGAGAAAGAAAGACAGGGAGAAAGAGAGAGAGTGAGAGAGAAGGAAAGAAAGTGAGAGAGAAGGAAAGAAAGAGACAAAGTGACCGAGAGAAAGAAAGAAAAAGACCGGCAGGAAGCGCGCGCGCGACAGAGAGAGAGAGAGAGAGAGAGAGAGAGAGAGAGACTACTGATTTGAGCTATAACCCTGAGGGTTAAGTGGGGAAATGTTTGTATAGAAACGTCTACAGTTACTCTGTCTAAAACACACAAATATATATATATATACACACATACAAATATACACACACACACAGACAATATATACACACACACACACAAATATATACACACAGTAAAAGCCACTGGGGTCATTTTCTACACTGTGGAAGTGACTAAGTTCCCGCGGCTCTCCTCGAGGCAGACCGCCACCAGAGCGCTTCATGCCAGTAACAACAAGAGCACTACTGCCTGTAACAACACTCAACTTTCACTTCCTAAATAAAGCACAGTGCCCGCTTTAAACCAGCAGGGGTCTGCCTCCACTCTCCTCTCCTCTCCTTCCCCCATTAGTTGTGTGAAATTCTGTTGTTCTAAGCAGTTCCTCGCCGGCCGCGAACCCGGACCGAGCAGCAGCCGGGTGAAGGGCTGTCGATCTCCGCGTGCTGCTGTCAGCTGCCTCCTCAGTCCGTGACAAAAGCGCGACCTGCTAACTCGCCACCTGGCTAACGCGAGTTCCTCCCCGGCACTACAGCAGCACAAAGGGAGAACTTCGACACACTCCGTCCGATACACGAGCAAGCGAGCCGGCTATAATTTTAACACAAGCGGAGACATTTCCTCCCTCTGAACGGAGGAAGTGTCCTGTAGCGATAATGCGGCTCGCGTCGCTCACAGACACTGAACACGCTGAACAAACGGTCACCCGTTCGCGGCGTTCGTGAACAAAAGAGCTTCGCTAGCTGGCTATCAATGAGGGAGATCGGTCTTCAGGCCAAACTGGGTAGCTTAGCTTAGCTTAGCATAGCATAGCTCACTCTAAGCAGCCGGGCAGGGAGGAAAAGCGAGCCGGCTCTTACATGGTCCAAGTTTGGGTTGTTCCTAAGAGACGACCGCGTCCGACCGGAGATGACAAGACTGCATGGCTGGAGCTGCGTGCTTTTTCTTGTGTTCACCATGTTTTTTCTTTCTTTTTTTTCCTTCCCTCTAACGTATTGTTTCCTCTCGGCTCTGTCAGTTCCCTCTGTATTGACTGTCTCTCAGCTACAGTGGTGCCGAGGCGCCATTTCTCTCGCTCTCTCACTCCCTCTGCTGTTAGCCAGGCAGCACACCACTTCCGCCTCCAGCACGAGTAGCTCTCCAGTCACAGTTTTGTGCTTCGGTAACTGTACGCCCATCACTTCACTGACCTTTCCAACCGAATATATACCCATATAGAAAAAATAGATAAATAAAAAAAAATAAAGATTCTTTTATTTTCTTTCCAATTCAGCCTAAAGAGTGTGCGCATTTTTAAATTGTTAAAGATACCTTACAGCACAAGGTTACCCTTGTAGACATCTAGAACCAGAGAAGCCCTGAGGAACACATTGTTCAAAGAATAAAGTATATTAATGACAAAATATTAACACAGATAACAGATTTTTTTAACGAGTTTTTAGAGTATTTACAGTCTTGGAAGAAACTGGCAATGTGTATCATTTATATGTATATAATGTATAATCTCAGCAGTTGATTGCAGTTTACTGCAAACCTACATTAGATTAAATAAAATAAATCACTTGTGAAAAGTGGGCAATGTCAGACCACAATATCATTACCAATATTAGAGGTCAGGCTTTAATTAAGCTGATAACTAAACCTGACCTATTACAGATTTCCTAAGCCAGTTGTTTTCAAAGTGGGGGCCGCTAGGGGGCGCCCGGGGGCCTCAACAATTTGGTGTGAAAAATAAATTCTCACTCTCAGACAACCACACACACACACACGCAATCAATTTCTAATGTAATGTAATGTAAAGATCCATCCATCTTCTACCGCTTATTCCTTCTTCAGGGTCGCTGGAAACCTGGAGCCTATCCCAGGAAGCATGGGGCACAAGGCGGGGTACACCCTGGACTGACACCCAGGGTGCCAGTCCATCTTAGGGCACAATCACATACACACTCACACACCCATTCACGCACTACGGACAATTTAGACACACCAATCAACCTACCATGCATGTGTTTGGACTGGGGGAGGAAACCCAGTTTCCCATTATTAATTATTAATAATTTTAAAAAGGAATATATATATATATATATATATATATATATATATATATATATATATATATATATATATATATATATATATATATATATATATATATATAGATAGATAGATAGATAGATAGATAGATAGATATACTTAGATTTTTAAGTCTCCGTTGAAAACATATCTTTACGCTTTGGCAGTTGAATTGGAAGAACCCTGAGTACTAAAGATATTTGTTGTTGGAGTTTGTAGTGCTATAGTGTGTGTGTGTGTGTGTGTGTGTGTGTGTGTGTGTGTGTGTGTGTGTTGCTGTTTGACATTTTACTGTTTTTCGATTTCCTGGTTGTAAAGCACGTTGGTCAACTCTGTTGTTTTTAAATGTGCTATATGAATAAAATTGAGTTGAGAGTTGAGTTGATCCTACACAGACAGCCTCAGCCAAGCACACATTTTGCTGATAAGTGCACTAAAGTTTGGGTTGCACTGTAACTTTCAAAATAAAAGCCACTGACAGATGCACAGCTTTATTCGTTCATTTTTCTCAAGTAACCACTTTATCCTGGTCATGGTCACGGTGGATCCTGAGGGCTCAAGGGTGGAATATACCCTGTATGGGACTCCAATCCATCTCAGGGCATCATGCACACACATCCCCATCCTTATTTACAATTAGTGGCAATTTAGCATAGCTAATTCACCAACTGGAGTATTTTGGGGATGTTGGGAAAGGTCTTGAAAAACCAGGTGGATGTTGGGATGCAGCTATATGTTTAGTAATTTCACTGCTTTATGGAAGAAGCTGTTACAAAGTATGATGGTGGTGGTGGTGGTGGCATGGATGCTCCAGAACTTTCTATCAGACAGCAGAAGGGTGAAGCTTCCATGAGAGGGGTTGGAGGGATCAGCCATAATACAGGTGGCCTTGCAGCTTCAGCATTTATGATAAGGTGTTAACAGTGAGTAGAGAGACCCCAGTATCCATGTTACCCCTTCTCCACAAACACCAGTGCTCATACTGGAGCCAGTGATGGTTCAAGGAACCAGGTTTTTTTGTTATAGTCATAGGACATGATGATCTTTTCCCCTTTTAGCTGTTTTGAATAAGGAACAGCTCAGAGGAAGTTTTACTTGCATTAACAATGCAGTTGCCATTTACTTCACTGGAACCACCAGTAAAATGGTTGCTTCTCAGGCCACAGATTCACAGTTGCCCAATTTGGTGACTCTGTAAATTTACAGAAGTTGTTTGAGTTGCTATCATCAACAAAATGATGCCACTCCCAAGCCTCTGGCTTTGTCAGTTCTTGGTTCCTGTCTTTCAGTTGGACCAAATTTTGCCTCCTGAGATTCATTTCTTTGTGCAGAATTGTTAGAGACCAGTGTCATGTATCCATGGAAAAGGATGTCATTCTTTTAGCCTACACTACAGACTGATTGCTCTGGTGATGGAAGTACAAAAAACTATAGTTGGGACAACATAATCAGAATTATAAAAAATAAAAAAAAAGCAGACATGCCACACAGCTCCAGGGTCCACAGTTGATGCATGGTGCTGGTGTTGGTGCTGGACTTGTGTGCCGTCCAGGGTGTGTTCTTGCCTCACACCTAGTTTCCTGGAATAGGCTCATTAATTTAACTGAAAATGAATGAAATAAGTGAAAGTATGTATTACACAGTGCGCATGGTGGCTTAGTGGTTAGCACGTTCGCCTCACACCTCCAGGGTTGGGGGTTTGTTTCCCACTGTGTGTGGAATTTGCATGTTCTTCCAGCTGTGGGGTCTCCAGTTGCTGGTTTTCGTTTCAAAGGTTCTCTGGACTTGTCTCCCGTCCAAGGGTGACTGCTTGGTGCCTGACCGGTTTCTTGGATAGGCCGTTACTTTCCGAGAGCTGCTGAGTCCCCCTGAAAGGGATGTTACGATATAGAAGATGGATGTTTTACCCCTTTGCTGCTATAACAGCCTCCACTTGTTTGGAAGGCTTTCCACTAGATTTTGGAACATGGCTATAGGTTTTTTTTGCTCATCCAGCCACAAGAGTATTAGTGATGTTGGGTGAGGAGGTCCAAGGTGCAGTCGGCGTTCCGATTCATCTCGAAAGTGTTCTGAGCTTCATGTACAGGTGCATTGTCATGCTGGAACAGGTTTGGGATAGGCCTCAGTTAAGGGAAATCTTAAAGCTAAAGAATACAAAGACATCCTATACCCTAACTGTGTGCTTTTAACTTTTCAACAGTGTGGGGGAAGAACCAAAAATGGGTATGACGGTCAGGTGTCCACATACATTTGGCCATATAGTGTAACAGGTAGTGACAAACCTTTATATTATTTACATTTGGCAAATAACATTTTAGCAATTATATTATGCTAAATTATATAGGCCAATTGAAAGTAGGTTTACTTTACTACCTCAGGTTTAAACCAGTGGTTTAGATCATATATCATCTGGGTCATGAATGTGAAAAAAAAATTTTTTAGATACAAATAAATACACACAGTCATGTGAAAAAATAGTACACCCCATATAAATTGTTGGCATTTTTGACATATTTCATATTTGAAACAGTGCCTATGAGTAAAGTTGATGTACTTTTTACAAACCACAAGGAAAATGAGCTTTTTCAATCATTTATTCAACAGAAGTATCAATAGATGTGATATTCTTCTGTGGACAAAGTAAGTACACCCTTGTCCTCAGAAGATAGCATTACCCCCTTTAGCAGAAAGAACTTCTAGTAGGTGTTTTGCATAATTGTCCACCAGGCTTGCTGGAATTTTTGACAACTCTTCCAGATGTTTAAGGGTTTTCTTGTATGTACGGCCTGTTTCAAATCCCCCCCACAACATTTCAACATGATTCAAATCCGGGCTTTGACTAGGCCAGTCGATAATCCTCCATTTCTTCTTTTTGAGCCATTCCTTGGTGGATTTGCTAGTGTGCTTAGGATCATCATCCTGTTGTAAGGTCCAACTTTAATTTGGTTCAACTTTCAGACAGATGGCCTCATTATCTTCAAGAACTCTTTGATATGATGCAGAATTCATCATTGAATCAATGAATGCAAGCTGTACAGTCCCTGAGGCACTGAAGCAACCACAAACCATAACATTTCCTCCACCGTGTTTCACAGTTAATATGCTTTCTCCTAGACAGCTATCTTTGGTCTGCACCAAACATGTCTGCTGTTACTGTGACCAAACAGCTCTAGCTTTGATATGTCTGCACATTATTCCAAAAGGCCTGGCCTTTGCCTATATGTTCATTGGCAAACTGTAGTCTTGCAAAGGCTTTTTCATGGCACGCCTCCCATGCAGGTCAAATTTCAAAAATCTCTTTCTGAATGTAAAAGCATGCACTTTGACATCAACAGTTGCAACACTTACTAGCAGATCCTCTGATGAAATTTGGGGTTCTTGATGACTTCATTTTGCATCTGATGGTCTGCTCTTGGGCTGTATTTGCTGGGACGCCCAGACCTGGACAAATTGGCAGTCGTTTGAAAATTCTGCCACTTGTAGATTATTTTCCTTAAAGTGGAATGATGAATTTCAAATAATTTGGAGATTTTTTTTTTTTTTTTAAATCTCTTGCCAGACACATAGGCATCCACAGCCATTTTTTCTGAAGGCCTTACAAAGCTCTATAGATCTTGGCATGACACACGTCAATAGCAATGGGAACACCACCAGACATTAGAAATGAGAGGGGTAAAAATAATACAGGTTCCTGGCACTGGGACCCAATCTTGAACACCTGATATTAATTTTATTGATTTGAAGGTGTGATAACTGAATGAATTTACTTACATTTTCCATTTGACTGATCTGTTCTTTTGTTCATTTTATATTGTGAAAAATACTACAAAATGTCAATTTATGTGCCATTTGATAGAGTGTATCACCTTTATTAATAAGCACTGTTTCAAAAAAGATCAAATGTTTGCTTGTCCAAATATGTAATAAAAAAAAAGCGGCAACAATTTCCATGATGCATACTTATTTATTCACAATGATATAGCAAAAGAGACAGTGTGATTTTTAAATATATATATATATATTTATATATATATATCACTGACACAGGTCCAATGAACATATAGGCAAACGCCAGGCCTTTTGGAATAATGTGCTCTGGACAGACAACATTTGATCTTTTGATCAAAGATAGAGTTGTTTGGTCACAGTAACAGCAGACATGTTTGGTGCAGACCAAAGATAGCTTTCTAGGAGAAGCACCTCATACTAACTGTGAAGCACGGTGGAGGAAATGTTATGGTTTGGGGTTGCTTCACTGCCTCAGGGACTGTACAGCTATGTATACACAAGTATGGATATATTTGCAGAGACAATCATTCATTTGTTCATCACCAGTAAGCGCTTTATCCTGGTCAGGGTTGTTGTGGATCTGGATCCAATCGCAGAAACACTGGGTGTGAGATGAGTATACCCCGTCCATCCCGAGTTTCCCTCTATGATTCTTTTATATATATTTACGCTAAGAATTGTTTTACTTTGGTAATTCTTTAAATCGGTCCATTTTCTATTCAGTCTTAGACCGACTGAAAGAAGGAACTGGGTTTATTGGTAGCAGAAAATCAACTTTCCACTGACTTCTGCACATGATGGACTTGTAAAACACTCTGTGGAATGAAAGGTATTCGGGGATTTTATTCATGCAGTGTTGTAATTTATAATCGTTACGTCAGACAGTTGCAGCGCGCGGTGTTACGTCACATGAATGGCTGCTGCATCTTCGTGTGTGTGTGTGTGTGTGTGTGTGTGTGTGTGTGTTGCTGAGAGAAGCTGAACACCTCAGGATCTATCTGTTTGAATCTTATGGAATGGAAAACTGGTAACCATGCACTAATTCTTTATGGGGATGTTTTTGAGTGTTTCTGTCCTCGCTGTTTGTAAACGTCGGTGTTTGGATTATGCATAATGCTGCGCTTGTGTGCTTCACGAGCGCGCGCGCGCTCTCTCTCTCTCTCACACACTCTCTCACGCGCACTTTACGTAATTTTGTCGCAATGTCTTAGGACTTTAAGTATGGTGTATTTTTTTTAGTGTTTATATTCGGCTATGTTGAAGAGTAATGCAACATATAGTCTACGTGTGACGTTGGTCTTTTTAAACCGCGCGCGCACGCACGCACCAGATGCGGTCATTCGTTATTGATCAATGACGGACGTCATGCAGTGAATATTCCACTATGCTTTCATCGAGATGAATTGCAACGTCATTACGCCGCGATTGTTCTGCGTTTTCGAATTGAAAGAGGCTGCATGGTTAATTGGGGGGGTCATATGAACCTCTTGCACAGTAGCCTGATACTAGTAGAGATATTTTGTTGTCAAAACAAGGCCCCAAACCCAGGCCTAACCCCAGTCACTATGACTCAAACATCAAGTTGTTATTACATGAGACGGTCAACTTCACAATATGCTGCTCCCAACTACATGTTTTTTCCCTCTCTATGTTCTAGGATGGAAGAGAGAAGACGTAATGAAAGACACTGATTCAAGAGAAAGCGTGAAAGATGGCCCGTGGTGAGCCTATTACACGCGACTTCCTGATATTTCAATTACTTTGAAGTGTCTGTCTAAGATTAAAAAATTTTTTTATCCTTTAATGTTATTATGTAATGAGCTCTCAGGTTCGATGGTGCTCAGAATGATCACGACGATGAAGAGGAGACTCCCATAAGGTCGAGCTTCTCTGTGGAGGACCTTCTAGATGAGGTGGAGAAGATCAGCAGTGTTCCCACGTATGGGAAGAAGGTTCAGTGATTTCTACTTCTCAGACATTGTTACAAATGAAGTTTGTGTACGAATGCGTTTGCGAGAGTGATTACCGAGGTCAACCTAGCGTAGACCTGATTTGCGTTTTAAGGTTGTTTTGCTCGGCTGGCTTTGTTTACTGCAGGTGGAGATTGTGGTTAGACTGTGGAAAGATGGTTTTACTGTGAATGATGAGGATTTGCGAAGCTACTCCTCAGAGGAGAATCAAGCGTTCCTCGAAGCTCTTAAACGAGGGTAAGGCGTTGTTATCATAGCATGTGATTATTATAGTGACGTGCGCAGAAATGTCCCCGACCACACCGTAGCACGTTCCAAAGACCGCATGGACATATTAAAGTCTCTCGTTCTTTTCTCAGTAAGAACATCTGTTTGCAGGGAGTTACCTTTGGAACTGGAGGGAAGAGCAGATGAGGAGGAGCTGGAGGTCAGTGTGGAGGAAATGAAGGATGAAATGTATGTCCCAAAGAAGAAGACCTTCCTGCCTTTTAGTGGCAGAGGCTACAGATTAGGCAGGTAAAAACAAAGCCTTTCAAATAGTTCTCAATCAATTGCGAGTATAGGAATGTGACTTGTCACTATGATGCGATGGCAAGAGAACTGTTCTTTTTAAAATACACTGCAAATGCAAGAATTTAGAGGTAAGTGTTGTGAAATAATTATATAAACCAGTTTTTGTTTAACTGTAACCCAACTCGGTTAATCTGCGTTGAGATGCTGTGCAATCCCACCAGTTACGACAAATTGTTCGCATAGGATGAGATGCTGATGTGTTGGCTTCCTCGGCTCTTGGTGGTGTATTGTGATTCCAACAATGGGCCTCATTTATCAGTTTTTTTAAGTAAAGGTCTGTGTAAGAAAAAGAAATTCTGCCAGATTTCAGTTTCACTGATTTCCTCCCATTCATCTGTACTTAGCTTTGCTATGCACAGCACATTCACTGCATAGCTCATTTGCATTTAGTGACTCATACAAAACTCCAGCTCACAGTAAGGGTCAGCCATGATACAGCACCCCTGGAGCAGAGAGGGTCAAGGGCCCAACAGTGGCAGGAGCTTGAACCCCCGACCTTCCGATCAGTAACCCAGAGCCTTTGCCATCAAGCCACCACTGCCACCAAACAGTGAGAACAAAACAGTAAGAGAAAAGGGATTTCTGAAGGACAGAAGTGGAAGTTGTTTTGACTCATATGCCAATAAAAATATTCGTATTAAGCAGCGTAACGGCTACTTAATCTGGAAAGGACAAAATCTGGAAAGAAATAACAGAAATGTTGAATTAGGTGTGAAAACAGTGAAGGGAGACAAAACGGTCAGACATGAAAATGGAGAAAAACGATATCTACACTGTACCGAGGTGAACAAGGACACCAAGGACATCACACTGGGAAACTGCTATGTTTACTTGTAAATGTCTCGGTGACTGTCGGCCCGAAGTCTCTCACGCTCTCCACCTCTCGTGCTTTTCGGGCTCTCTCACACCAGTGTTCGCTCCCTAATGCCATGTTGGAAAAGCAGGGGGGGCAGATGTTGGAAGGCAACCTGATGTATTTGGGATGCCCGATGATTGCACACAACACATCAGGGGGTATACGGCGCATTACCCACTGAGACATTCCAGATTGGTCTCTTACTCCTGTGTTAAAAGCATAATCCATGGCAAAAATAACTGACTTATATTTGCTTTTTAAATTTTTTTCCCCATATATAATTTTCCTTTAAATACGCCCATTTATATGAAAGGATATGCGTTTCACACCAATTGAAATAAATAAGCTAATTCAACTTGACAGTATGTCCATGTATAAACGTATAAGAACCATAAAATGATTTCCAATTGTATGATTTGAAGCCTGTCAATCGAGGTTCATGTTAGAGAATGTCCTTATAGGTAAATATTAACAGACTCAGGAGCTCTTATAGGATGCAAAGATTTTAAGGAACTAACGGGATTTTCATGAATTCCAAATTTCTTAAATAAATAATAACAGATTAATCTGTATCCAGCTTGACGAAAGAAACCCTTTGTTACCAAAATATTCTCTCTCTACCTGTGTATTGCAGCACTATTATTTATCCTGTAATCATTTATAGCTTGGTAATGTATTAACATTAAATTTCAAGAGTTGAACAATATAATTTGAAACACTTTTCGACATTGTTAGTGCAGTAGAAATCCACTAGGTGGCTTCCTCATTCTACTCTCCTGATCTAATCATAAAATGGTCTGTATCAGATGAACATGTCTTGCCTGAAGTCCAATATATTGAACTTGGAAAATAAGTCTCTTTTGTAATTATTAATGCTGCACGTTTTCTCTCGGCTAGCGTGGCACCTAGAGTTGTGGTCAGGTCTCGGTCAATCCATGAAGATTGCTCAGGCCCCCCGGTCCCTCCAGTGGAGCTGGATGAAGCATTGCCCATCACATGTCTACAGATCTGGCTAGCAGATGGCCGACGGCTAGTGCAGAGGTTTAACCTTTCTCATCGGTGAGTGTAACATTCATAGACTGGGCAATAATGAAATGGTAATTCTACACCAAAAACATCATAGAAATAATAGAAACATTTACATAATATTAGCATCACCTTCAAATGGAGCATTATCTCTCTTGCAAATTGATTCAGTAAGGATTTTTTGGTGGTTGATTTTAACATTCCTTATCACTGTGTGCTGAGGCACCTTTAAATAATGTGTCCATATTGCTGCAGAATCAGTGATGTCCAAGGCTTTGTAGAGAAAGCCCAGTCATCAAGCTCACCGTTCATCTTGACAACATCTCTGCCTTTTCGGGAGCTCACACAGGGGAATCTGAGCCTGGAGGAGGCTGACCTGACAAATGCTGTTATTGTCCAGCGGCCTGTCAGCACACAAGCACCTTTTGGTCAATCCTGATCAAAGTCACCTTAACTGGTCACCGTACAGTATGGAGAAACATTTTATGAACCTTTTCTAGAACACAAACGCTTGCAGTATATAATCCTTCCGAAGCTGCTTAAAAGTCTACACAACTGCAGACCTCTTTGCATTAATCCAGTTTGAAAGCTCTATGAACTCTAGCGTGAAGAATAAAAGACTGGAAAACTTTTGTGGAAGAACTCTCATCACTGTCACCTTGTGATCTTTAATAACGTGCAATAACGATGTACTGGTAATCTAATAGTCATGTGTAAATGCTGCACATAGTATAAACACAATAAATAGTATGGAGTTTATATAGGTACAGTTCGAATAACTGACTGTCATTGACTACGTTTACATGGACAGCAGTAATCTAATTATTGAGCTTACTCTGAATAAGACAATATTGTGATTAAGGTGTTTACATGAGTCGCTTTTAGAATACTCCTTTCATGTTCCCGTTTTACATGTTCTAGAACATAGAGCGATTAACGGTGCACGTCATTACATCACTGCGCCACGCCGTCTGACGTCCCTCCAGAATTTCATCTATCAACATATAGTTGGTCTTTGTTATACAGTTTTGGTTATTTTAATTGTAAATTTTTTTCGAAAGCTTCAAGTGTGGTTAATTATAATAATGCTGTTATAATAACTATAATAATTATGGTTATTATAATTATAATAACGACTGCTTGAAGCTGCGGGCTGCGTCCCAAACATGTATTGTACATGTATTTCGCCTACCATGTAGTAGGTAAGTACGCGGTTTGGGTCGCAGCCGTGCTCTCGTTTGCCGTCAAACGGTCGAGCGCTGCCGTGTGTGATTGTGTCCTGTCGTAACGTGCGGTGAAAACTCCCACACGATGTTAATAGTGTGATTAAGGTGTGTACATGTCTGTAATGCACGTCGATAATGCGACTAAAACAGGAATATTCCACATGTCTTAATTCCATTTGTGTTTACTTCGAGTATGATTTTAGTCAGATTAAGGTAATAAAAAATCGCTGTTTACATGCTAGTTTCTTAATCAGAGTATCGTCTTAATCGGGTTAGTATCGGATTATTGTTGTCCATGTAAACATACTGATTCGTTGTTCTTCCTTTGTTGGATGCCTTGACCACCTCTGATGCAATGCGGTACACACATGCCACGTCTTCAATATCAATGTTCAATAAATATCTGACTGAGACTGTGCTGTGAGTAAAAATAAGTACTAAATGCACTTCTCTGTGTTTATCACAGATTTGACCGAGGCTTGTCTTACCACAATGATGATAATATTTTTGTGTGTGTGTGTGTGTTAAAATGTTTGCTGTTATGAAATTCAATGCAGAATTGATTTGCAAGTGTAAGATGCACTTTAAATTGAGTGAAAAGTTATTTTGTTATTATTGGATCTTTGCTTGCAATAAACCCATTAAACAATGAAGCTCTACCTGTTTCCTATTGTACACTAGTTTGAGGTGGTTGATATTATTATTATTTTTAAACTGCTGTGATCAGCAGAAATTTGAAGAGATTTACATATTCCCTATGGCTGAGCACTTGAAGATGGTAAATAATGGACAACTCCATTGTCTTTCCTTAAAGAATGTGATATTCAGGACAAAGAGAACATACTAACTTATGTTTTGTAACTTATTGCTAAGACAATGCTGAATTGTAGGCCAGAGTTTCAAATATGACATGATATCAACTTTTCAATAATCAGGTTAGTGTTTAGTAAACAGGGGTTAGTATGACAATTTGTATACACAGTGCAAACTGTCATTCTTTTCCTAGTTCATCTGTAGACAATGCAATAAATATTTAATACATTCTCAGACTCAGCATTTTCTGTAATCCATACAACTACTGTATATTCCAACTGTAAAGCTGAGCATTATTTCCATGTTTGTAATGATATGCAGTCGCTGCTCTTTAGCGATACCATAATAATGAACTGGTTTTCTGGCTTTATACTATGCCAGGTGTTATTGGTCCAAACAAATATAAACAAATATCCAAATTGGTATTGATTTATTCAATATTTGAACTGTTTAGGTTTACTGAATGTAATACAGTTACAGATTTGACAGCTTTCTGTGAAATGTGTATTTAAGAGGATGTACTTTATGGTGATCTTGGACTAAACCAAAGCAGAGCTTCCTGTCCATATGAGAATGACAGGGTTGTGTTTTAACACCAACGTTGGCTTGTTTTGGAACAAGGTTGCGGGTGGAAAAAAGCAGGTCCTGGTTTAAAACTAGTCTGCGGCCACCAAGAACTTGTTTTCAAGCAAATTATTGGGAATTATTTCAGAAAATGAGAACATGGAAGCACAAACAGTGTATTTATGGACGCCATGTAGGTTATATTGTAAAAATTGGGAGGGGATACTAGTTGATGACAAAAAGACATATTGCTGATATTGCAAATCATGATAACCTTGTTTCCCATGAAAAGCTGTCTCGTTGTTCTAGGAGGTATGATTCTCGCTTGCCACCTTCTACAGAGGGATGATAGAGAGTGTCCTGACCAGCTGTCTCACTGTGTGGTACGGGAACAGTACAGCCTCTGACCACAAGATCGTACAGCGGATTGTGAGGACAGCTGAAAAGATCATCGGAGTCTCTTCATCCACCATTGGCACCTCATTCAACAACCGCTGCATCTGCAAAGCCACCAGTATTGCAGACGACCCATCTCATGAACTCGTCGCCCTCATGCCATCTGGCGGAATTACAGGAGCATCCGTGCCACCGCCAGTAGACTCTGCAACAGTTTCTTCCCTGAGGCAGTCAGATTACTCAACACCCTGCTGCCTCCCAGTGACTAGCCGAACACCTAACCCAGTATGACTCAGTACCACTGCATACCACACTTTACACCGCTGCATCAGTCACTTTTATGTTATGGAACTCCTTTCTTGCTGCCAATATTGCTGCTACACTACACAATAGTTTACAGTTTACAGCTCATGTTCTGTGTATTTATTGTCTCGCACTTGTCTCACACTCTTCTGTATTAGCACTTGATGTGTACTCTTCTGTGTTGCACCATGTTTCTGAAGAAATGACATTTCATCCATCCATCCATCCATCCATCTTCTAACGCTTACTCCCTCCTTGTTCAGGGTCAAGGGAACCTGGAGCCTATCCCAGGGAGCATCGGGCACAAGGCGGGGTTACACCCTGGACAGGGTGCCAATCCATCGCAGGGCACAATCACATACACACTCACACACCCATTCATACCATTTCATTCCAATGTATACAATAGATGAACAATAATACAATCTCTTAAGAAGACTGAGAAAATCAGGTTGAGACTAGAAGTAACAAAGCTGGTAATGGTCGAACTCACTGAATAGAGTTTTATTATTTCACATAGTGTGTGTGTGTGTGTGTGTGTGTGTGTGTGTGTGTGTGTGTGTGTGTGTGTGTGTGTGTGTGTGTGTGTGTGTGTGTGTGTGCACGATAGTGTACATGTGTGTCCACTGGGAGGCATGCTTTTCTCTCAGAGCTTTCATCAGTTGCTCCAGCTTCCTGAGCCTCTCAGTCAGTCTCCTCATCTCTGTGGAATGAAGTCGCTCCATCAATCAGGTGAGATCCAGAATAAAGCGGTGGACTGTAGTGGACAATCCTTCCACTCAGTATGGACTGAGTTAGATAGTTGATTCGGGACCCATTGATGATTCACTTAAAATGCTGTGGATTTAAGTTAACATCCACACTTATCACAGACATCGTTTATATGCATGCATTTGTTTGCCGTCTGTAGATCTTGGAGAATGTGTGAAAGCGCTGTGCTGAGTTAGTGAAGGAAAGTGTAACGGTTTCAATGGTGATGCATGAGGACATTTTAACTGGCATAAAGGTGATTTGACGTTGGACGTTCGATGTTCGCGATTATGCGGAAATTAAGGGACCGTCTCTAACTATCACACAACTTATTATAAGGTGTGCGTCCTACCGACACCTAGTCTAACACTTTCCAGCTGGTTGTGTGACTGTACGTCATTCCCTTCAAATGCTGTTGAGCTTTAAATGATGGTATATTTTGTGTATGAGCTCATGCAGTAATAAAATACATGGCAATATATATGAGTTAATAGTTTATTTAGTTAAATTTCAAAACTCCAAGAGGTGTGCATTATAGCTGACACCTAGATGAACACGTTACAGTGGGTTATATGACTGTAAGTCATTCCCTTCAAATGCTATTGAAGTTAGGGACGTGTTAAAACAATGTCGTATGTACCTTTAGAGACGGTACCTTAATACCGCATATTCGTGAATATGGAACGTCCAACGTCAAAGCCAAGTGCATAAAGCTGGACATCTATACTGTATGCATTAGTGAATGTCTAGTGAGTGTGGTATGAGTGTGTTTTCAGCTCTCTGGACCCACACAAGTGAAAATATCTTGAATGTAGTCAAATCTATCTAGTATTTCATGTTATAAGATAAAGTCAATATAATATTAATCAGTATTTCTAGACATATTTGACTTTTTCGAGCTTTCAATTTTCTTATTCCGTTGGCAGATGTTTTTGCTTCTTTCTAGAATTAAATGCTTAAAATGAGCAAAATGATCTGCCAATAGACAGGACTATTTCAAGCATGGAACGAGTACAGGAATGTTTTTAAATATCTTATATTTGGATTCTTGTAATCTAATTGGAAATGCTAGATCATTTTGAATATATTGGAGATATTTTAACTTGCTTAGATGTCATTTTTATTGCAGTTGAGGAGGAAAATGTGAATCCGGCCGACACACTGTTGTCTTTCAACCTGTCACTCTCGTAGTCATGGCTAAAGGGAGGAAGACACCAGCTGGCTCAGGTGACAAGACAATAATAAAGCATCCCAAGCCCGTTTTCACCAAGGTCCCTACACAGGTAAGATGCTGTTTCTGCCAAAATGCTCAACATGTCACATCATTTGCTGTCCTCTGAGTTCAGGCAGGACACGAGCTAAAGATGATAGAGATATAGTTGAAAAGTCTGAATGTTTCTGCACTGGTGGATTTCTATTTCATGCTAAATGAATTGTTTTAATGAGTAACAGGAATGCTTGCAGTGCTTATTCATGCATTTTTTTAGCACAGCATGTCCCCAAGCTGGATGGAGATGCTTCGTGGTCACATAGCGAATAAGAAGACATTCTTACGCATGCATGTACTATCTAGCTTAAAACAACATCTCTAAGCATATTACAAGGTACGAGTTAAGTCAGCAATCTCAGTCATGTGCAAATTGCACGTTTGTTATGATCAAACGTCATGATTATACCAGTCAGGTATGAATTTATAGCATGAAAGATTAACTTCTATAAATACCAATTGACAGAATTAATGCATGATATGTATTCTGTCTGGTGTGCGAAAAGTTAACTGATGCACATAATGCAGGGTCACACTTGAATTGTTTATTTAATAGCACATGTTTTATGAGTATTTTTTCAATATATATATATATATATATATATATATATATATATATATATATATATATATATATATATATATATATATATATATATATATATACATATATCAAAATGATCAAAATTATAATTACATTCTGAAATCTGTTTGACCACAATGCAGTTTTGTTCACAATCTGTAGACTGTCAAATTTCTAAACTGCAAGTGTTATCAGATTGTAAACTATTTTCTCGGGCAGGAATAACAACAAAAAAAGTTTCTAACATGGGAACTGCTCAAATGGAAAGTAACAGCAGCGATATCCAAAAATTACAACATAGTAATTTACATCCAAATGAACCGGTGATGTTATTTTAGAAGCAAAAGCAATGCACAACCATATTGCACCAGCAAGATCTCCCAGCATCAGATGGGGAGAAAACCGCTAAACCATACGATGCTGCATGAGCTGCCAAGTGAAATAGCAGTCACCAATTCTATGCTATTGTCTCTTTGCGTGACCATCTTATTGAGTAGCTACAGTGAAATGCTAGTTGTACGTGTATGTCAATAATATATGGGGGAAAAAGCACTAATGCACCTCTTGTTCTCAAAGCTCTTATCACACGAGACACAGAGACCCCTTGCGGCTAAATATAGACCAAAAGCAGACAGCCATGATAGAGGATAAAATTGAGAAATTGAATTATGCTGAGAGTGTAAATCTCTGGGACTGGTGTAAAAGGCAATGTGTGAACATGGTTGTAAGTGATGCATTGCTGAATTGAAGTCTGCAAAAATCAGACGAGCCATTAAAGGTTCTGTTAACTTCTTATGACTGTCAAGTGCTTCAGCTTGGTGTTCTGAAGAATCTAGGTATTTACATGATCAAAGAGATGCAAATAATTATGAAACCCACAACAAGGCAAATGAACATATTAGACTGTTGGATTATACACTGAGGTCTAAACTGAGTATCTAGAGGATATTTTCGCATTCTGAATGGAGGCCATCTGCCATAACATTGCTGCTAAATGAATCTGTCTGTGTAGTTTTGCTTCACGCAGCAGCACTATAATATGACGTATATATCTCAATATTGAATTTCTGCACAAAAATATGGCATCTAATAAAAAAAAAAAAAAAAATCCAGACAGTTCAACATCAGGGATGTGCTGGGATACTGTAATTCATAGTAAATTCATTCTGCTTGTGCAGTGATGATGAAAAAACACTGCTAAATCCCAGCAGTTATAAATCCTTCATCCCACACAAGGTCTGCTTAGAACCTAGCTGGGGGATGGAGAGCAAAGGGTAAAAATGGATTCTGTGTAATTAAATTGCTTTCTTAGCTGTTTTTCTGTATCCAGATTAAACCCACAATAAGGCAAATGAACATATTACACGGTTTGATTATACAAAGAGGTCTAAACTGTGATGTAAGGTTGTCAAACCAGAGAACAGAAACAGATGCTGTTTTCATGACAAGCCATGTAGCCTGTGGTGCAACCAGTTATGTGACTAGTAGGAGACCAATATTAAGGAAATGACGAGCCAAAAA
Source organism: Ameiurus melas (assembly GCA_012411365.1). NCBI lineage: Eukaryota > Metazoa > Chordata > Actinopteri > Siluriformes > Ictaluridae > Ameiurus > Ameiurus melas. Next base: position 1,778,198 of record CM022779.1, read on the forward strand.
CAAACCAAAAAAAAAAACCCCAAACACTTTAGTGCTATTGACAGTACCTTTTGATGGTAGATGAGTTACATAAGGAATGAAACATGATAGGTTTGCTATGACAGGAAAATAATCGCCTACACACCAAAGTTGACAATTATTAAATAACTGTACATCCCCAAGCACTCCTCTTATACCATTACTATTTCCCAATGATTCAAATTTTTTCATTGATTAAAGATTGGCATGTCAAACTAACCATTTCTGGTTACACTGAATGTTGTTGAACATCTGTGAGAGAAGATTCCATGAACTTTCCAGGTTCCATTCACGTTATGGCAGTTATAAACAGTAATTCCTTCACCAGCCTTTTTTTTTCTTCTTGGAGTTACTGGGACTAAAATCCCAGCTGGTCATGTTTCAGAGAAACCAGACAGCACCGAGAAATCCCTCTGTCTTTACTGAGTGTTATAAAGCTCTAACACTGGAGACTCTGTCCATAAATATTAAATAAACATCTCCTTATACTCCTTATGCACTCATATCAATGATTATATGATATTAGTTGATAAATAACCCCCCCCCCCTTTTTTTTCCAATCTGTTTATTATTAGGCTTAGGTTATGTGCTCAGACAGTCATACACATCCTGTACATGAGCTGTTACTATACAAATAATACAATACTAGAATGAACACATTAATAGAAACCTATGCTTTGACTGCAGCCTGCACTCTGGTCAGAACCTTGCTATTATTAAGTTAATCAACACCTTCTGCCCGGTCATGTTTAAGAATTCAACAGTGCTGTGGTATAAAGTTTTTAAATCCCAGACTTTTTGTTTGTGCCTTATATTTATCTAACTACTGAAAGCACCTCCTAGCTGTTTGCACTAAATATCTTGCTGGCTTTCCCTTTGTTCCTGTATTCATGATTGTGTTGTGTACTATCTATGAAGAAATCAGATATTTTGTGCCTAGCCACCGAATGATTTCCTGTTTATGTCTGTGAGACAGATATATCTACGTTAGCCCCATGCTATAGAAGGCATCCGTTTGGATTATAACTGAAAGTTCTACACATCATATTCATAGAAAAGAATTTTCTCCCAGCTACATGGATTAATTAATAAGCTCTGTAAAAGTAAAATGTTGCTAATTATTTATTCAAAATATAGATACTGATAGAAATATCAGAAACTATTTTACTTAACAACCTTCTGCTGCACACTAACAGTAGACATAGAACGTCCGCACTCAGGAAATGTCTCAAAGGTTAAAGTCACTTGATTTTATGTTCATGTCAGACTCGCCTTACTTTTGAATAATTACATAGCAACTTCCTGGTAATTGTGATTCTGGAAGCCGTGCGTTTTTTCATGCTGGAGAAAACTAGAGAGGGAAAGTGAAAAAAATCAACCAGTTAATTATAGTATCTTCTGAAGGCCTATTGGCTTTGGCCTCTGTGGTTGTTTTGTTGTTGCCTGTTTCAGGCACAGCCCTGGAGAGCGAACGCGTGCATGGCGACAGCCAAAAAACGGCTTCGATTGAGCAGATGAAGGAGTTGGGTGAAACGTGGAAATACAGGGTTTAGGATGTCCTTGGCTTCTGGAGTATTTTCAGCTCTCTCATGCCTGTCTGGCTGTCTCCAGGATCAGAAGGAGACAGTAATAAATATAAGGTTCTCCCAGCTGTGGTTAGCGCCAGACCGATGGCACTTTAATGTGTTACAAGAGATCACATCCAATAGTCACATACACACATGCACCCATATAAACATACTTTTTTCCCCATCTGAAGACATTCAGAGGCAAGATACAACAGTGCGTGCCAGTGAAAATCGTCTACACCCGCTGTCACATACAGAAACACACACACACACGCACACAGTCAAGTGTGACACTCTTTGATTGACAGGTGTTTTAAACTCTTGCTATCATGAAGGATTTTGGCTGATGAAAAGGTTACTACCCCATCCCACCCATTCACTGGAAAAATGTGAGTAGTGGGCTTGAGCATGCAGTGACCACATTAGAGAGCCTTATGTTATACATATCACCCAAAAGCTTTGCTAATGACTTACAGAAATGCCTGCATTTTAACCAGATATTCAGTCACTGTAAAGACTAGTTCAACAAATAACTTCAATAATCACACCCTGCCAGCTTGGATTTCAGACTATAGGATACAAAACAGATGGGGCGCTGATATCAACAAGCTGTTTTATCATTCCCACATGTGAATATTATGATGAGGTGTGGAAAGACATTTGACAATTGAAACATATTCTGCAGCTACAGGACTGTCTTTTAATTCTGAATGTTACCGAATCTCCTGTTACTGTGACAACAAGTTCACATTTCTTTGGTTTCGTTCCGAACATTTGATGCACTGATTCCAAATTTTCATTCTAATTATGATATAAGTGTCAGCATTGCTGTGGGGATGCATTATTTGCCATTATTCTCTAACTACGTGTAGCTAATTAAATAACTCATTTAATTTTAGACATGTTTGCAGCGCTTAAAAAATCCACATGCATGAGTGGATAAGATCCAGCAATCAAATCTTACACACTGCATCGCATTAATGTTTGCATACTTATGAATAAATCTTACACACTGCATCGCATTCATGTTTGCATACTTATGAATAAATGATGGGCTGTTTCTGTGTTTACAGGCTCATCTGGAACAGAAGCTCTCTGTGTGTAGCAAACTGTGTTTCGCTATAGGAGGGGCACCTAATCAAGTTGCAGGAAGTGCAACTGCTTTTTTCTTACAGATATTTCTGCTGGACATCGCACAGGTAGCGTGTACATGAATACATTAATGTATTCCACCATTACAGAACAGAAGTGATTATAACAAATGATCTTATCATTAATGCAGCAGATTTGATTAAAGTTTCTATTACGTAAAATCTAAAAATATCTGGAACATCTTCAGTCTCGGCTACTGCATGGATTTTTGGATAAAGAAGTACTTTGATGCGTTTCTTTTGCCTTATGACTTAGAAATAAGTGACATATGTGTAATGGTAATGGCAGTGTCCTTCCTTTCTCCAGATAAACCCATTTCAGGCCTCCCTGGTGCTGTTCATTGGGAAAGCTTGGGGTGCTGTTACTGATCCTGTTGTGGGATTCTTCATCACTAAAAGCAGATGGACAAAAATTGGCCGACTCATGCCATGGTGAGTAGAAAATTCTCTCTGTTCATTCAGGCTGGATCAGCATTGTAGCAGAGGGTGTTTATTTACACTATATGGCCAAAAGTATCTGGTCACCTGAATAACACACTTATATGTGGTTCTTCCACAAACCCTTGCCACAAGGTTGGAAGCACACAAATGTTTAGAATGTCTTTTCATCTTTAATCATTACAATTTCACTTCACTGGAACTAAGGGACCCAAACATGTTCCAGCATGACAATGCCCCTGTGCACAAAGAAAGGTCCATGAACACATGGGCTGCAAGGTGCATAGTGTGGAACAACGACTATGTGTCAAACCTTCTCCCCCAACATCAGTACCTGACCTCACTAATGCTTATGTGGATGAATGGGCAAATCCCCACAGCTCCACAATTTAGTGGAAAGCCTTCCCAGAAGAGTGGAGGTTATTATCACAGCAAAAAGGGGGACCAGCTTTGGAATAGGATGTTCAACAAGCACATATGGGTATGATGCTGATCATCAGTTGTCCACATACTTTTGGTTGTATAGTGTATTGTTTGGCCATATAGTGTATTTCGAGTTGGGAAACAACACCCAATCACATCAAACATATTGTCCTCAGTTTATATTTGATAAAGCTAGTACAAGAATTGTACAAGACAGTCCTTATGTGGTTGTAGACATCAGCTGACTAACAGTGATCAGATTGTGCATTATACTGTATGTTGGATTTCTAAATGTCTGCACCCTGGCTGGCTGATTAGCTAGACACTGATCCCTCGGTCCCAATTACTTTTCCTGAAAGGAAGCCCCCATATCACTAGCATATCACTAAGATGTGGCATCAAAGTGTCTGAAAGGAAGTTGTGTCCATTACATCATGGTGGAATGTGACAGCCTTGCCCAACTGGGACCTCAGAGCCGTTTAGCAGATAACCCTTAGGATGTTACACTCCTGAATATTTAGATAACACTCCAGATTCAATAAGGAACCTGTTGTAAGGCACCGAGCAATCAGATAAGTAAACATATAAGTCCCAGGTGGTGTGCAGTGGGATTGGGATCCCAAGGGAGCCAACAATAAAATTATCGGAGCAGGCTGTATTTAGTTTATGAGGGTGGGACTGGGCAGACGCATATGAAGTTCATGGGACAAAGAAAGACCATGCTGACCATGAACATGTGAGTGTATTAGACGTGGTGCTCGCTCATGAGGAGCTGTGCGGCATGTTTGCTGCGTTCATTCATTTATCTTCGGTATCTGTTTCATCCAATGGTCACTATAGTTTAGAATACTGTGTATATTTTGGGGAACTAATTTCATGAGAAAATATGCTCAGTAGGTTGAAACAGAAATAATTGCAGGAGTAGGCAGGATTGGTCAGAATAGGTTAGTGGGTGGGAGTGGGATTTAACATAAATAAATAAATAAATAAATCCTGCACACTTTTAGACCCAGGAAATTTTAAATGAAACTCAGCTGAACATCAAACTAAAACTTTCATTCTGTGAAATGATATTGATCTACTGTAGCTCTTTCATTACCGGCTATGTTATCTCACAGTAAGCATGATGGTTTCTTTGAAATTTTGATCATTCAAAAATGAAAACAGTTACACTCTTAAAATGGGATCTATCTAGACAGTTCTTTTATTACAGATGTCTGTCATCTCATCTCATACTTCACGTAGTTCATAATAACTTTTACGATTTTTACAAGCATGCCTGCAGAAGCTTTTAATCACACCGCAGGTCTTTCATTAAAGATGACAAAATCTGCAACTACACACCCCCACCCAAAAGAAATCCAGTATGATCAGACAGACTCGAAGGCACACTGATTTCTAGAAACACATTCGAGCTATGTTTGTAGATACCCATGTGTATGTGTTTGAGTAAATGGTGTCTGTGGGTGTGCTGGTGTTTGTGGATCGATGATCCTGCAGCTGTAGGTGTGTCTTTTTACTTACAGTGGATATTTCTAGGCCACCCCATGGTTTAAGCCATCTTGCATTACATTCAGAACCATCCATTCATCAAATCGCCCTCCCGCCCCCTCTTCCCCAACTCTTTGTGGGGAAAAAACAATCACTGGGTGAGTAAGGGTGCTGGCTCATTCTACAAATCATGGGTCTGGACTGTGCTAGAATTGGCCATTCTTCATCCACATTGGCCGCATTTCTTTGTCCCTGTCTTTTTGTTTTTTCGCTGTAGCTGTTGCCCATAGTTTATCATTGAATAACCTAGACATAGGGCAGAGGTCAGTGAACTCTACTAAGGTTCAGTGTGTTTCATTTCATTCAATTCGAGTGAAAGGCTTTCCATATTATGTGGATATGATAAAGCACAAACAACCTTCCCCTGCTTACTTTTAAAATTGTGTTGAGATGACGGAGCCTTCTGATTTTCGGTAACATATTGTATTAAATTAATGAAATGCAACAGAATTCATTTGGACCAAAATGATAACTGTGCTGAAAAAATGCACATGTGGCTATGATGCTGTGGCATCCTAACATCCTTTGTGCATCCTAACAAACACTACACAGACCAAATTTCTCGCACACATAAACAGATCAGCATTTATAATAAATACTTCACTTGAAGAAAAACTGCTGCTGTACAGGACATCTGCAATAACCAAGCGTTAGCCGCAAGGGTAAAGTGCAGCTTTTGAGGAATACAGATGTTTGGATTTTATGCTCTTTTTGCTTCATAGAACTCATATAGAACTCAGATATGAAATTTCCTTTGAATAATTCCCAAGGGACTTTTTTTTTTTTTTAAGTTAAACATAACTTGTGTCTTGATTCTGTAATAATGTTTCCCTTATTTTTCCTTAGGATGGTGGGCTGCACACCATTTACCATAGTGTCCTACTTCTACTTGTGGTTTGTTCCCCCTTTCACCAATCAAAGGTACTTGTGGTATCTGGGATTCTACTGCCTCTACCAAACTCTCATCACAGTAAGTCACCTGCTATCACACCGCAGTTAGTATCTCACAGCATCATACAATGAATATTATTATAATCACACTATTAATAATATTATTATTGCACGTAATTATAATACATTTTCAGTCTCTGTTGCACGCACTTTAACATGGCTTGGCCATACAGTAGTTAGCCATTAAGAATGGCAAGACATTTCGGACAGAGATCCTAGTCTTAGTTTGGAGTGTATCGGGCCTTACTCTTATTCGGGGGAAGTTTGCAACAATTAGTTCAGAGGATTATGACTGAGAAGGCTCTATACTGGTCTTGCAAACAATTTAAGATGCAAAGAACACCACTGACCTGGCTTTGGACCTCACTCACCCACTTATGTTTACCAAGCAGAAGATCCACAACGCCAGCTATTAACACCCATGTTATGTGGACGATAATATAGATCCATGTTGATGTTAAATTTGGAAACTATTTTACAAAAGTGATCAGTTGTAGCTAAGATTGTGTTTATCAGTAAAACTTAAAGCCCTGTATCTGGTGGGGAAAAAAACAACAACTTTGGGCACCAAATTCTTCTTGGTTGGCTGAACACATTAGGGATATATGTGAAATTCTATAAAAAGGGTGAATTAAAAATGCAGGCTTTTCACAACTCTGTTCCTAATGAAACTAGAACTTTTATAGTGTGGGTGTGCTGTGTTACTCTCTAAGTCAGCCTCTTTCATGGTAGTAGTATTTATTTGAATGATTTATTTGTTTTTGTCCTTGGCCAAATTTGCTTTCAGTCAAATGCACCAGCATATACTGAAATGGGGAAGCCGCTCCAGGCACACAAACCCACTCTATAATGACAAGTCATTTTAACTCCTTGATAAGTACATGTTAGGGGAAGCCAGGAACCACCAGATAGGTTAAACGCTGGTTTCCTCTTTTAGCGCGTTCCATTGTCTTTAACTCTAAGGCTGAGAACCAGCAGCTGTGCCCGCTATCGTCGGCAGTGAACCCAGGCTGAATGGAGTTTAATCACTCCATTATTTTTAATCAGAGTGTTTGCTTTTGAACCAAACACTATCAACAAACGTGTCAAATGTAGCATTCTAAATGGAAAAACTTTTGTGGTTTCTTAGCCAAATGACATTGGTTACTGTAATGCAACAAATACTGGGCTGGGCAGGTTTATTTTAGTAGATGTTTGGGCCAATGGTGCACCACAGCACTGACTTTTTTTAAAATGTAAATTACAAAGTAAAGGATTTCAAACATATATATCTATTATATCTGGTAATAAACTTTACTACATAATTTACAAATTAGCTGGCTATATTTTATATATAATATAAATATATACATGTATAAATGTATAAATATATATAATTTTGCTCTATTCACCACGAATAGGAAAGCTCATTCATACATATATGCATATATATATATATATATATATATATATATATATATATATATATATATATATATATATATATATATATATATATTTATATATATCTCAAAAGTATTCAACTAAAAAGTATTCAAAAGTATTCAACTAAAATGTGTAAAGATCCAGATATATAAACAATTTGGCTATAGATATTATTACTAGTGCATCATTAAATAATAATATCCATGTGTATCAATTAATCCATCCAGCTATTGTTCTTAGTACGACTGCAGCCACATATGAATAGATATCTGGATTTAACAAGTAATATGTTCTAAATGAATACAAATGCAGATATGAATAGGAGGTGGGGTTTTTTTTTTGGAAAGGAATCCTGTGTAGTTTGCATCAAACATGTCATGCAAGTGGGAGGCTTTTACTTTCATGCAAAGTGGGTGCAAGCATGAATTGCACAAGTATGAAGCTCAAACAAAGGCCATCATGGCAGACTTTATTAACTGCCTGAGCAGGGTCATGATGATTTTATATTTTGGGAAATAGAACCAATTACACGTGTTAGAAAATGTGACTGACAGTTCGGCTTTGTGCATTTGGATCTAGTGTTTTAATAGTGCTTTAATAGTTCACCATTCAGAAAATTTGTACCACATTATATATGCTCTTTTTTTACTTGTCTTCCTCTAACATAGATTATAACTCTCACATACGTATTTCTACTTTTATTTTTATTGTGCTCTTTGTACAAGCAAACAGTATGCTCATTAACTCATATGTTTTCACGTTTCCCTACTAACATGACTACTTTAAGCTTGGCATAAATCTTTCCTTCTTTTGCTTTTCTTATCCACTGGTATTTCCACAGAGGTCTGCTCCATGACCATGGAGTACATGTTCACATAACTCACCGTAAATTCTTTAAGAGCCTTTTCTGGACAAGTATGGCTTAGTAATGATAATTACTCTCCATTGGTTTCTTTGGTTTTTGTAGTGTTTCCATGTGCCTTACTCAGCAATGACCATGTTTCTGAGCACAGACCAGCAGGAAAGAGACTCAGCTACAGCATACCGTAAGTTTACCTTTTAGCGACACAGTTCAAAATGGTCATTTTTGATGAATTTTACAGGAAATTAACAGAATTTCTGATCATTCAATACAACAATAAAAACGTACCCAATCATATTTTTCCCTTGAATGTATAAACACAGCTATCAAAGGGTAAACTTATTATATTATAAGTTTAACATTAAAACTTTCACATGCATCAACTGATGATTTATAATTTTATTAAAGATGGTACGCCATGTTGTAGGTAGGCTACATTATAATAACTACTAAGTTCACTTTTTCAAGACTCTTCATACCTCTTTTTGTACAAACACACAGCTTCATACATGAAACCATCTAGCACTATTTCTCTTCTAACAAGAACACTCCATCATACACAGCACACTGGACAAAAACCACTAACAGCTAGTGTCAGTACAGCACATGCATCATTCGCTTTCCACCCTTTCTGTGTGTCAACATAGTACTAGACTAAGAACTGGACCAATCCCTCTATGTATCCCTGCTGCAGGTATGACCATGGAGGTGTTGGGGACGTTGGTTGGTGCAACCATCCAGGGACAGATTGTTGCGAGTGCTCATACACTAAAGCACTGCCACAATAATAACATGTCAGTCGGGCACCTGGGAAATGGCAGTGGAATGGAGGCCGTACAAAGCCTGGCGCTGACACAGGACTTCCTGTTACATGAAGTATGTATCACAGACACAGAAACGTTAAAGAATGTGCAATATATCATATATTTTCCTACATTTATTGAATATTCTACTTTTACTTATGTAGCTTTATATGGATAGATGGATGGATGGATGGATGGATGAATGTGCTTTATTGATCCCCAAGTGGAAATTTTAAATAATAATGTTTTTATTCCAATTTCTACTTTTCTGGTAAGGTTAAAAGATAATGTCCTCTGTGAAACACATTGATTTATATTAGCAGATTCTGCTGCTAATTTGTTGATTGGTGCTGTATTTTTTTTTTCTTAATTTGATTTGATTTAATTCTCCTGAGAAGTTAGCAGTTGTCTACCATGCTGAAGTCACAAGGAGGACATTGCTAGAGAAATTACAATAACATTTAATAAAACATAAAGATAGATAGATAGATAGATAGATAGATAGATAGATAGATAGATAGATAGATAGATAGATAGATAGATAGATAGATAGATAGATACTTTATTGATCCCCAAGGGGAAATTCAGGATAAAGGATAACGGTCAGGTTTTACTATTAGCTCCTAAAAACCAAATCATTCTCTATTTTCCAGTAATGTTCAATGCTAAATCCCACGCTCACCATTATCAGCTGGCAATCAAACGGCATTGCAGGTAATGTAGGACATGTCGATGTAAGAATTTTAAACTAAAAAGGTCAACTCAGAATTCCACTACAAAATCTTGAACGGTAATGTTGATGACATGTTAATTAATATGCACGTTGTTCAAGGTGGAATTTTCCTTTACTGAAAAGGTGACGGAAATGAGCACGCATAACATAAAAGCGTTTCTGCTGACTGTCTTGTCACATACCCACACTCTATTAGAGGCCTGCAACTGTAAACACGAGGCTCACCAATGACCCCAGAACAAACAAGCATGAACGATTTAGTGACTGATTTCTATTTACAGCAGAATTTCACCCACTTCCAGAGCCAGATGCAGGAAGTGAGAGCGGACCAACAAACCGCTTCTGGTTTCATGGATAAAAACCCATCCCCATCATGCATCATCATGAGGAGCCACAGCTATTCAGAGCAAGTCTGGGTGAAGTGGCTTTTGGGAAAATGCTGCCAAGGTGGTTAGCTCTGCTTCCACACTGCTGCTGTAGCACCATGTTTCTGCACATTCCTCAGGCTGAGGGTGGTGTGTTGTTTGGGTGCGTCCGCCAAACTCCTCCAAATCTGGCCACTGTTTGATCTGGATTGGTAATGAAGCGCTTTGCTGCCGTGCCTGGAAAAAGAGCAAACAAGTCAGAGATTTGTTTAGGGCAGAACAGTTCCTGTTTAAGGGGAAGAAGTTTTTCTTTTTGGGTGTTACGGCTTATTTCACCAGGCCATAGAGTATGCTCTCATGTCTAGTGTTTTTCTTAATTCTCAGCTTCTACAGTGAGGGAAAAAAGTATTTGATCCCCTGCTGATTTTGTACGTTTGTCCACTGACAAAGAAATGATCAGTCTATAATTTTAATGGTAGGTTTATTTGAACAGTGAGAGACAGAATAACAACAAAAAAAATCCAGAAAAACACATGTCAAAAATGTTATAAATTGATTTGCATTTTAATGAGGGAAATAAGTATTTGACCCCTCTGCAAAACATGACTTAGTACTTGGTAATGACAGTAATTACTTTTAATTTTCAATGCCCTGGCTGAGGGAAGGAGGTTCTCACCCAAGATTTGACGGTACATGGCCACGTCTTTTGGTCTCATCTGACCACCAGAGGACAACTGGGTGAAAGTGTTGTGGTCAGATGAGACCAAAATGGAGCTCTTTGGCATCAACTCAACTCGAACACCATCACCACCGTCAAACATGGAGGTGGAAACATTATGCTTTGGGGGTGTTTTTCTGCTAAAGGGACAGGACAACTTCAACGCATCAAAGGGACGATGGACGGGGCCATGTACCGTCAAATCTTGAGTGAGATCCTTCTTCCCTCAGCCAGGGCATTGAAAATGAAAAGTAATTACTAAGTCATTACCAAGTACTAAGTCATGTTTTGCAGAGGGGTCAAATACTTATTTCCCTCATTAAAATGCAAATCAATTTATAACATTTTTGACATGCATTTTTCTGGATTTTTTTGTTGTTATTCTGTCTCTCACTGTTCAAATAAACCTACCATTAAAATTATAGACTGATCATTTCTTTATCAGTGGGCAAACGTACAAAATCAGCAAAATCAGCATCAGCACAAAATCAGCATTTCAAATACTTTTTTCCCTCACTGTAAATTCTTTCAGAATTTTTCTTATTCAGAATAATACTTACTCTTGAGAAATGATCAGATGTACATCAAAAAATGTCCCATTCAGGGTGTATTTCCACCTCATGCCCAGTCTTCCCAGGACAGGCTCCTGATCCACTAAACTGATTACTGAAGACACCAAAATAAACCACTGAAGTGTTTGCTTTTGCAGAAGGAAGTGTACATGGTTGCTGCAGGGGTGATCGGGGCAACCTTTCTTATCTGTACAGTTGTGATGTTCTTGGGAGTCAAAGAGACAGATGGTGAGTGTGGCATTACTGTGGCATTACATGTATTTAACCACCTTATTGTCAGTGCTACCATGTGTTATTGACAGAGAGTATAAAGAATAATGTTTTTGTTATGTAAGTAATAAATCACAATGTGGTGTGCTGTTATTGGAAAGATAATCAAAGCAGGGGTGATGTGATTGCATCCCAAATTTGAGAATTTCATGATAGTGTATTATTCCCCTTATACAACAGCCATTTGTCATCGAATTTACTGAAGAACTTCATGTTGTGCTTTTTAACCATTTATAGTTACATTAAATCTTGTGGAACATCCACAAAACAAGTTAGTTATTGATTAGGTGATTAAGTTAGTTGACGAAGTTAGTTATCAATTCCTTATTGATTAGGTTACAGTAGCTATAAACAGCTGTTTCTCTCTTTTGAAGTTGCAGTAATATCTCATGAGTAGCCAGAAAGCGGAAAGTCCTCTGTCCTCTGTACTATCTGTTAAGAATCCTTCCACAAATGTCTAATTACAGAAAGCTTCACCATATCAAATAAAACAACAACAACATACTATATACATTTGATTTGAATCTATACTTTATGGCAAAACGTTTGTGGACACCTGGCCATCACATCCATATGTGGTTCTTCCGCAAACTGTCGCTACAATGTTGGAAACACATAATTGTATACGAGTTCTTTGTATGCTGTAGCATTGCAATTTCACTTCACTACAGACCCAAAGCTGTTCCAGCATGACAATGCCCCTGTGCACAAAGTAAGGCCTATGAAGAAATGGTTTGCCAAGGTTGTTGTTTAGGAAGTCAAATTGCTGCACCTGACCTCAAACCCACTGAATACTTTTGGGATGAACTGGAACACTGACTGCACCCCAGGCCTCCTCACCCAACATCAGTGCCTGACCTCACAAATGCTCTTGTAGTTGAATGATCACAAATCCCTATAGCTACGCTCCAAAATCTAGTGGAAAGCCTTCTCAGAAGAGTGGAGGTTATTATAACAGCAAAGGGGACTAAATCTGATATGAGATGTCCAACTAGCACATGCAGGTGTTGTTCGACTGTCCACAAACTTTTGGCCCTGCAGTGCATGATTATGTATGGTCATATTTGTATGTCTTTAATGAAAATCTTTTATTGTTTTAGATCCTTATGGACTAAAGACGGAGAAACCCATTCCTTTCCATAAGGGCTTTGTGCTGGTGATGAGACATGGGCCATATCTCTCTCTCACAGCAGCTTTCCTCTTCATATCCGTGGCCATCCAGGTAAAGAGCTTACATTCAATATTTATTCAATCAGTGGAGAGGGAGGGAGAGTGCCGGCGGTGAAATCTTCGCAGAGTTGCCCTGAGACATAAATGATAGCCACTATCCCTCATTCTTCATGCATTCTTCTCGTGGTTGAGATATTGCATTAAATGAAGTCGTAGGTCCGGCAGATGAGCTTAATCACACAGCAACTACCAGAGCAAATTTCTAATCATTTGGGTTAGAACAAAACTGAGTTGTTCTGTAGCTCTTTTTGTATTCATCTTGTTGACTGTCATTTTGCAGCTGATCCAGAGTAACTTTGTGTTGTTCTGCACATATGCAGTGGATCTCCGGGATCACTTTCAAAATATAGTGCTAGCGATTCTGGTGAGTGCGCATGACACCCAGAGTGCATTCATTATCAAAGCATGTAAGCTCTCTCATATAGACATTAAAAATGACAAATATGAGGAATAACCAATGGAAGATTGTTTTACAGCAAAAAATGATATCTTACCAAAGTCTTACTAAATATCTTGAATATGGTCCTAATAGGTCTTATTATGACGTTATTATAAACCAAATACTATACGATTATTAAACTGTTTCTAGACATTTTTTCTCTTTTTTGTTTGGCAGATTATTGTTAATATTTTAAGCATTTATTACTAGAAAGAAGAAAAATTACTGTATCTACCCAGATAATAAAACAAATTTAAGCTTGAAAAGGATTTAACAAACAGACCAAATAACATTATAATTAAATTTAGATTAATCTCATATAAAATATTTGATATTAAACTTGCCCATATTTGAGATTTTTCCACTTGCTGATGCACTTCTTTGCAGTGTTGTATTACAAAGAGGATGGATAAGTTTTGTTGCTTTTGCTTTCATGCTCTTCACGCAAAACAGCTCTTATACTGTATATTGTTTTAAGAAATCAATTTCACCCACTACACAGATGTCTGCAGCCTTGAGCATCCCTTTCTGGCAGTGGTTCCTCCAGAGGTTTGGCAAGAAGACAGCAGCGTTCTTTGGAATTACGGTAATTCTTATTGCTCTTTCTCTCTCTCTGTGTGTGTGTGTGTGTGTGTGTGTGTGTGTTTTACAGGTCACTTCCTTTAATCTATAGATCATACAACTATTTTATCAACACATAGCACCACATTACATATAGAAACTTTATTCTGAATAACACGCATTAACTCGCAATGGTGTAACTATGGGACTTGTTACAGTGGGGAAAAAAAGTATTTGATCCCCTGCTGATTTTGTACGTTTGCCCACTGACAAAGAAATGATCAGTCTATAATTTTAATGGTAGGTTTATTTGAACAGTGAGAGACAGAATAACAACAAGAAAATCCAGAAAATCGCATGTCAAAAATGTTGTAAATTGATTTGCATTTTAATGAGGGAAATAAGTATTGGACCCCTCTGCAAAACATGACTTAGTACTTGGTAATGACTTAGTGATTACTTTTTATTTTCAATGCCCTGGCTGAGGGAAGGAGGTTCTCACCCAAGATTTGACGGTACATGGCCCCGTCCATCGTCCCTTTGATGCGGTGAAGTTGTCCTGTCCCCTTAGCAGAAAAACACCCCCAAAGCATAATGTTTCCACCTCCATGTGTGATGGTGGGGATGGTGTTCTTGGGGTCATAGGCAGCATTCCTCCTCCTCCAAACACAGAGAGTTGAGTTGATACCAAAGAGCTCCATTTTGGTCTCATCTGACCACCAGAGGACAACTGGGTGAAAGTGTTGTGGTCAGATGAGACCAAAATGGAACTCTTTGGCATCAACTCAACTCACCGTGTTTGGGGGTGTTTATCTGAGTTATCCTTCGGTCTAAAATGGTACTTAAGTACAGTTACAAAGTTACAAATACTCAAGTATTTGCCCCCCTTGTATATACAGTAGTGTGATGCAGTTTGATGGTGTCTGTGTGCAGTGGATCATGCCCTTCACTGCGATGCTGGCATTCGTTCCAAACTTGATGGTGGCTTATGTGGTGGCTGTGTCTTCTGGACTGAGTGTAGCTGCATCACTACTTCTACCCTGGTGAGTTTTTTTTAACCTTATCAAACCTAATGTATGGTTAGTGGGACAAAATTGACTGTTTACTCTGTTTCACTCTGTACTCTGAGTCACTCTGCTTCTCAATTTTTTCGTGTTGGGCTAGTAGACAGACAGACAGACAGACAGATAGACAGACACAATCCAAGTGAGTTCTGACTGCCAGGAGGAACTGAATTGAATCTGTAATGATATAGTAGAATTAATATTCAGTGTCATGTTATAGCAGGAGTTAGCAGTATATGAAATGTCAAATCAAGTTGTGGTAAGGTTTGCTCATAGCTTGTCCAAATGACCTTTCTTGGCCGTGTGATGTCATATGGATGGATGAGAAATACTTACAGCTGTAAAATGAGAAGCAGCAAAGAGAAAGCTCTCCTGTTTCTGATCGATCGAATCCGTCGCTGCTACCACTACTCCATCCTCTATATCTAATTACTTTGCAATCACCTTAATCACTGGTCTTATGTTTGGAACATATTTATTTTGGGTTTAAGAGTTTCCGTTTTGGCTGATGAGTAATCTCTTAAACAACCATCTGGCAACGTACAGTATGTTTAAGATCCATTATTAAAAAAAAATATATATATATATATATTTATTTATTTTTTTTTTTAAGAAATTGAGCTTTACTGATGACTTGCATGTTGTACGTGTGAAATGATGGAGCAGGATTTGTGTCCAGGTCAATGTTGCCAGACGTAGTAGATGACTTCAGACTGGCAAACCGCAATTCGAAGGGCCATGAGGCGATCTTCTACTCCTT
Organism: Ameiurus melas; assembly: GCA_012411365.1. Lineage (NCBI taxonomy): Eukaryota > Metazoa > Chordata > Actinopteri > Siluriformes > Ictaluridae > Ameiurus > Ameiurus melas. The sequence goes on from CM022779.1 coordinate 1,794,100, forward strand.
CTATGTTTTCTTCACCAAGTTTGCAGCCGGGATCTCTCTGGGAGTGTCCACGCTCTGTTTAGAGTGAGTTTCATCAAGGCACATATATAATTTTCCTTTGAATCCTCTGTAATTAAGCAGTAGGTTTATTATAAGGGTTTCTTTCAATTAGAGTAGGATTTTAATCCTAATGTCTTTCCTTTATTTGTTCCATTGATAATTATTGTCTTGTCCATGCTGTAGATTTGCAGGCTATAACACAGGAGCATGTAGGCAGCCCAGTGCAGTAGTGTACACTCTGAAACTCCTGATTGGCATGGCTCCAGTGGCGTTTATCATCACAGGCCTTGTCATCCTCCTGCTGTACCCCATCAGTGAAGATGTGAGACAGCGAAACAAACTGGCCCTGGAGGATCTCAGGTGACCTCCACATCTCATACACGTGCGCATAAGATTTGTGCTTATTTGTACGGTATCTTTATATATACATTTTATATGGAACATACTGTATGTTGGCCTTTTTCTTTGGACCTCATCAAATATCTCTTTATCATCAGATATCCTGTTACAACTAACTTCCCTCTTTGTCTTCTTTAGAAACCAGACTATAAACGGCAGCTGCCTCAGAGAAGACCTGAACAATGCATAAGCCTTTTACACATCACAGATTCAAATTCCAGCTTAACCCTGGGATGAGATGTGTTAGTGTACATTACACTGTGTTAAATATAAGAAAGTTAACGTTTCATTTCGTTTCTGTATTTTTAAACGATATAATAATCTGCACTGCATATAAACAGTATGTACGTAATTTATACGAATGAATGTATGTTTCTTTCTCTTTTTACGCTGTTACAAATGGATATTATTGAACTATTTGTGTTCAACCTAATTGAAAGCAATATCATGGTGCTGTTAACATGGATTTGCCAATGTTACTCTAAAATGCTATATTATAAAACACTATAGTACACTTTTAGTACAATATACCTCAAGTTCAGATAATACAATAATAAATAATCTGATTTAAAAGGACCTCATATTTAATTCACAGTACTTTTGTTTGAAGGAGGTGTAGTTCACGGGACATATTTTAGTCTTTAATACGAAAAGTAAATATTTACAGTATATACAACTGTAATTGTAACCCAAGCCAAAACTATTAGATACTTCAAAAGTTGCAATGAAAGATACTCTGGCTAGTAACGTCGGTCCTCACAACACAGTCCATCCATCTTCTATACCGCTTTATCCTTTTCAGGGTCACGGAGAAACCTGCAGCCTATCCCAGGGAGCATCGGACACAAGGTGGGGTATACCCTGGACAGGGTGCCAATCCATCACACCCATTTATATACTATGGACACTTTGGACATGCTACCATGTCCACCTACCATGCATGTCTTTGGAGAGGGGGAGGAAACTGGAGGAAACCCCCACAGCACGGGGAGAACATGCAAACTCTGTACACACAGGGCCACGGTGGGAATCAAACCCCCGACCCTGGAGGTGTGAGGCGAACGTGCTAAGTTTATGGTGAATAAAATTGTTGTTTGACTTATTGCTTTGAGTTCAATAACCTGAAAATCTGAAAAGCTCCATGAGCTTTGCAGTAACTCCTCTGGTGTGTTTTCTAGAACATTTCAAATAGGCAGAAATATATCAAGATATTTGAAGAGTTTATCACATAAATAAAACTACTTAAATTAACAGTTCTATTTAATTCTCCATCCATCCATCCATCCATCCATCCTCAACCGCTTATCTGTAATCGGGTTGCGGGGGTAGCAGCTCCAGCAAGGGACCCCAAACTTCCCTTTCCCGAGCTCTGACTGGGGGATCCCGAGGCGTTCCCGGGCCAGTGAGGGAATATAGTATCTCCACCTAGTCCTGGGTCTTCCCTGAGGCCTCCTCCCAGCTGGACGTGCCTGGAACACTTCCCTAGGGAGGCGCCCATGGGGCATCTTTACCAGGTGCCCAAACCACCTCAACTGGCTCCTTTCAACGCAAAGGAGCAGCGGCTCTACTCTGAGTTCCTCTCGGATAGCCGAGCTTCTCACCCTATCTTTAAGGGAGAGGCCGGCCACCCTCCTGAGAAAACCCATTCCGAACCCTTGTACCCGCGATCTAGTCCTTTCGGTCACTACCCAACGTTCATGACCATAGACCTAAAGCGATTGCAATACCGCTCCCGCTGCTCTGATTCTCCGGCCAATCTCCCGTTCCGATGTTCCCTCACTCGTGAACTAGACCCCGAGGTACTTGAACTCCTTCACTTGGGTTATGTTCTCATTCCCTACCTGGAGTAGGCACTCCATCGGTTTCCTGCTGAGAACCATGGCCTCAGATTTAGAGGTGCTAATCCTCATCCCAGTCGCTTCGCACTCGGCTGCGAACCGTTCCACTGAGTTTAATTCTCACTCATTAGAATTCATATAAATGTGGCATCAGAAATGTGCTATGAAAAGAAATCATTACAATTTTAAACAATGTTTTTTGTCAACAATCTCTTTTGACCTGAGATGCATGACAGGTGTTTACACCAACAATAAACATTAACCCATAAAAAGCAGGCACTGGAGTAGTTTCTTTATGATGTACAAAAATAGACTTGGTCTTACTTTATATACAACAAAGTCACCAGTTCCCTGTAAACATTCATTATGATGCATTGTCTTTTCAATTTGATCTGAAGTAGTGGAGTAGGGAGTGTTCGGACTGGAAAGGCTACAATGCATAAAATCACTGTTCTACATTTGTTGATTGTTGATTTTGAAGAGGTAGGTCATTACTCCCGCTGATGAGCTTGAAGGGTAACTTCCTCTTTGCACTCCGTATAGTGAGCTCCTCCTGGTGCTTGAAGGTGAGTGGTACAAATCCGTCTGCATCGGCCACAAGGATAATCCACGTTGGCCCTGGATAAATACAGCCACAGCAGGTCATAAAGGACACCAAAATAATCTATAGTAACCAATTTGGCAAACATTTGTATAGTAGAAAACACAGACCTAATTCTGCTCTATTACCTATTAATTTTAAATTTGGCACTATAACCTAATCATATATTAATTCTGCTCTATAACCTAATCATATATTCTGCTCTATATTCTAATCATATATTAATTCTGCTCTATAACCTAATCATATATTAATTCTGCTCTATAACCTAATCATATATTAATTCTGCACTGTAACCTAATCATATATTCTGCTCTATATTCTAATCATATATTAATTCTGCTCTATAACCTAATCATATATTAATTCTGCTCTATAACCTAATCATATATTAATTCTGCTCTATAACCTAATCATATATTCTGCTCTATAACCTAATATATTAATTCTGCACTGTAACCTAATCATATATTCTGCTCTATAACCTAATCATATATTAATTCTGCTCTATATTCTAATCATATATTAATTCTGCTCTATAACCTAATCATATATTAATTCTGCTCTATATTCTAATCATATATTAATTCTGCTCTATAACCTAATCATATATTAATTCTGCTCTATAACCTAATCATATATTTATTCTGCTCTATAACCTAATCATATATTCTGCTCTATAACCTAATCATATATTCTGCTCTATATTCTAATCATATATTAATTCTGCACTATAACCTAATTATATATTAATTCTGCTCTATAACCTAATCATATATTAATTCTGCTCTATAACCTAATCATATATTCTGCTCTATAACCTAATCATATATTCTGCTCTATAACCTAATCATATATTAATTCTGCACTATAACCTAATTATATATTAATTCTGCTCTATAACCTAATCATATATTAATTCTGCTCTATAACCTAATCATATATTCTGCTCTACAACCTAATCATATATTAATTCTGCTCTATAACCTAATCATATATTCTGCTCTATAACCTAATCATATATTCTGCTCTATATTCTAATCATATATTAATTCTGCTCTACAACCTAATCATATATTAATTCTGCACTGTAACCTAATCATATATTAATTCTGCTCTACAGCCTAATCATATATTAATTCTGCACTATAACCTAATCATATATTAATTCTGCTCTATAACCTAATCATATATTCTGCTCTATATTCTAATCATATATTAATTCTGCTCTATAACCTAATCATATATTCTGCTCTATAACCTAATCATATATTAATTCTACTCTATAACCTAATCATATATTAATTCTGCACTATAACCTAATCATATATTCTGCTCTATAACCTAATCATATATTAATTCTGCACTATAACCTAATCATATATTAATTCTGCACTATAACCTAATCATATATTCTGCTCTATAACCTAATCATATATTAATTCTGCACTATAACCTAATCATATATTCTGCTCTATAACCTAATCATATATTAATTCTGCACTATAACCTAATCATATATTAATTCTGCACTGTAACCTAATCATATATTAATTCTGCACTATAACCTAATCATATATTAATTCTGCTCTATAACCTAATCATATATTAATTCTGCACTATAACCTAATCATATATTAATTCTGCACTATAACCTAATCATATATTCTGCTCTATAACCTAATCATATATTAATTCTGCTCTATAACCTAATCATATATTCTGCTCTATAACCTAATCATATATTAATTCTGCACTATAACCTAATCATATATTAATTCTGCTCTATAACCTAATCATATATTAATTCTGCACTATAACCTAATCATATATTCTGCTCTATAACCTAATCATATATTAATTCTGCTCTATAACCTAATCATATATTAATTCTGCTCTATAACCTAATCATATATTAATTCTGCTCTATAACCTAATCATATATTAATTCTGCTCTATAACCTAATCATATATTAATTCTGCACTATATTCTAATCATATATTAATTCTGCACTGTAACCTAATCATATATTCTGCTCTATAACCTAATCATATATTAATTCTGCTCTATAACCTAATCATATATTAATTCTGCTCTATAACCTAATCATATATTAATTCTGCTCTATAACCTAATCATATATTAATTCTGCTCTATACCCTAATCATATATTAATTCTGCACTGTAACCTAATCATATATTCTGCACTATAACCTAATCATATATTAATTCTGCACTATAACCTAATCATATATTAATTCTGCTCTATAACCTAATCATATATTAATTCTGCTCTATAACCTAATCATATATTAATTCTGCTCTATAACCTAATCATATATTAATTCTGCTCTATAACCTAATCATATATTAATTCTGCTCTATAACCTAATCATATATTAATTCTGCTCTATAACCTAATCATATATTAATTCTGCACTATATTCTAATCATATATTAATTCTGCACTGTAACCTAATCATATATTCTGCTCTATAACCTAATCATATATTAATTCTGCTCTATAACCTAATCATATATTAATTCTGCTCTATAACCTAATCATATATTAATTCTGCTCTATAACCTAATCATATATTAATTCTGCTCTATACCCTAATCATATATTAATTCTGCACTGTAACCTAATCATATATTCTGCACTATAACCTAATCATATATTAATTCTGCACTATAACCTAATCATATATTAATTCTGCTCTATAACCTAATCATATATTAATTCTGCTCTATAACCTAATCATATATTAATTCTGCTCTATAACCTAATCATATATTAATTCTGCTCTATAACCTAATCATATATTAATTCTGCTCTATACCCTAATCATATATTAATTCTGCACTGTAACCTAATCATATATTCTGCACTATAACCTAATCATATATTAATTCTGCACTATAACCTGAGATCACAGCACAAATGGCAGATTGGTCAGGAATGGTCAGCTAAATGTACACAAATATGCAGGTCATACAGGCATGTGAAAAAATAAGTACACCCCATGGAAACTATTGAATTTTTTGACATACAGTGCCCTCCACTAATATTGGCACCCTAAATAAATATGAGCAAAGGGGGCAATACTACATTCTGAGGCCAAGGGTGTACTAACTTTTTCCCCAGAACAATATACCATCTATTGATATTAGAATAAATGTAGAATAAATTATTGAAAAAGCTAATTGTTTCAAAGATGATCAAATATTTGCTTGTCCAAATATTTCTAAAAAAAAAAACCCAAAAAAAACAAACAAAAAAAAACAATAATTTCCATGGGGTGTACATATTTTTTCACACGACTATGTAAGGCTGGTGTAGTACACTTCACAAGGGAGGCTATATTTTGACTTAAACCTTAAATCGGATCAATGGCCATAATCTGTTTGCTATTTTCATCACAGCCAATTAACCACCTGAAAACTCTCTCACTCACTCACTCATTCACTCACAGTAATTGCTTTATCCTGGTCTGAGCCTATCCGGGTAACACTGGGAGCACGGCTGAAGAATTTACCCTGATGGGATACTAGTCCATCTCAGGGCACTATGGGCCATTATCTCATTCACTAGGGCCAAGTCAGAGTAGCCAATCCACTTACCTGCATGTTTATTGGACCCTGGGAGAAAACCCAAGAACTCGAAGGAAACCCATGCACACACAGGGAGAACATGCACAAAAACACCAAACAGACTGTATACTTGTACTTCAAGATGAAGTCTACATATATTCCTTATTATTTTCTAAATCATGTAAGTAAATACTGCAATGGATTGGCACCACGTCCAGGGTGTACCCCACCTTGTGCCCCATGCTCCCTGGGATAGGCTCCAGGTTCCCTGTGACCCAGTAGGATAAGCAGCATAGAAAATTTATGGATGGATGGATGTACGTAAATAACTGAATTATCATACATTTCTTGGGTTCGTTTTCCAGAGTAAATAGAATGGTCCAGCTGGTAGCTGGTAATAAAAAAAAACATACCATGCATCATCTCCAAAACAGTCAGGCTGAAGAGTTCCTGCAGGACTCGGAGACAGAGTCTTCCTTCACACAACAGCACCGGTCTCCTTTCATCCGTGTACACATTTTCAGACAGCTGCGTCTGAAGGGCAGAGAAAAAGAAATTGCTTCAATGTGGACTTCTTGCTATAATTTCCCATGGTGCACGTGCACAAGCAACAGGAAGTGTCTGAAAATAAACAGGCCATGTGTTTTTCCTATTTAACTATTCTATATTATACACAGTGCAATACATATTATGCTCTATCTTTACCTACATTAATACTACTCACATGAGACAAGCAAAATTAGTCAGCTCAACCTACAATCTAGTACGTAATAAACTCACGGCATGTGAAGAATAACAGTGTATTCTCACCGAATTGCCTTGTTAAAAGATACTGTCTAGGTGTTCCTAATAAACTGGCAGCTTAGTGCAGATTAAGTCAGGAGTGATCGCTTCAGAAAATTCCTTTCGAGGTCAACAAATTCACTCCACAAAAAAGAACTGCAAGGCCCCCCTATAGTGTATAAAGATAAACATTTTCTGTTTGACTTATGCAGTAAATCCTTTGATGTTGTGTTTTCTAGAACATTCCAGATAGGCTTGGCTGATACGGCAAAGATATAATCATGATATCTGTTTACATAACCAAACTACTAAGATTGCAACTACAATTATATATTTCACTTAATGTAAAAACCACAAGAGCGAAGATGACAAATGAAACATGCATCGAACGTTTAATCAGTTACTTGTTACGAACCCAGGGCACGAGGCGGGGGACACCCTGGACGGGGTGCCAAACCATCACACGATACAACTGCACAAACACTCACACACTACGGACAATTTAGAAATGCCCATCAGCCAATAACGTACGTCTTTGGACTGGGGGAGGAAACCGGAGTACCTGGAGAAAACCCCCGAAGCCTTGGGAGAACATGCGAACCTCATGCACACAGCGTGGAGGTGGGAATCGAACCCCCAACCCCTCAGGTGTGAGGAAAACATGCTAACCACTAAACCCCATCCCTGAATTCAACCATCTGTTAAAAAAACAAACAAACGAAAAAAAGTTACTGCACTGTTGTCATACCTGACATGTAACATGGACATACTGTGGTTCACAAGCAGGTGGGTAGCTGCTCATGAGCTTTTTCCCATTCTGGGTGAAGTCTTTGAGTTCTGACAGGCACTGCTGCACCTCTGCAAAGCGAGAAAATATCCTCTCCATGTTGTGTGCGAGTTGTTCGAGGTTGTTCTCTTTTGCCAGACACTGTTGCTGACTGTTCTTCAGCAGAGGAGAATCAGAGTGCAGCTTTTCTGATGCTGTGTATCGCGGGGAAGACGGTCGAGTGGATTCTCGGCTGGCTATGGCTAGAGTAGTCATGCGATCGACATGATCCATATCATAGTTTTCCAGTGTGATGGAGGAGGTGCTGGAAGTGGCTCTGTCTGAGAAGTCGGCTGAGCTTGACTCTGAGGTACACACTTCCTCAATTAGCTTCTTCCTGATATTTGATGGCAGATTTACCGATCCCCCTGGAAGAACAAGGTCCTTCAGGGCAAAATCTTTAGCATAGGTCTCTGAATGACGCCAAGGCTCATGGAGATCGTTCGGCGACTCAGGCTTCTGGACAACTGGGGAAGTTGTGCCCTCGTCAAACACCAGCTCCTGAGCTACAAGCCTGAGGATGTATTTGTCCGTGTTGGAAGACGGAAGGAAGGTTGGGTCGTTGGACTTCTGTCGGCCAAGCATGACTAGGATCTTCTTACTGCTAAGGAAGCATAAGCCTTTAGGTCTTTCGTTCTTCTGCAGGTGGATCTGTTGAACATTGGGCATGGAGGATGCCATGATGGAGTAGACTAACATCACACTGCAGGTATTGGATGCCACTGCGACTGTGTTTCCTTGTGGGTCAAAGGCCATGATGTCAGGGACCAGAATACCAGGGATGCTTACTTTCCTGGTAGTCGTGACCTTTCGTTCGTACTTGACCAAAATGAAATGTGACGAGTCTTGACCCGATCCTGTCAAATGATCTCGCTGCCTCAAGTGAATCAAAGGACTAGGGTCTGACATTCGGTGTTTCGCCAGAATGTGTGTAAGGTCAGTGGGGCCAGAGGAAGAAATGAACCCTAAAGGTAGTAAACGCTCCGAGTCAAAGGACCTTCTCCTGGATTCTGAGCAAGCATCTTCTGACATTACAGCAGAAGACTGACGAGAAGACAGTGGCTTTGATTCATTCGGCAAGTCAAAGGCAATACCTGCATTAAGCCCACAGATTTTATCTAGCGGTAGTTCAGTTGTAACAGCCACCTGAGCCTCATCGATAGACTCCATGGCACAGATATAGCCTCCAACATCAAAAACAGGGCAAAACGAACACGCAACCAGACTTTTCTGGATGTCGTTCCATATATAAGAGTGAAGAGCGCTGCCGATGGCAACCACTAGTCTTGTTCCGTCTTTAGTCCAGCATGCACAGTGGATCAGACCGCTGCCACGGATGTCTGCCTTCACTCGTCGATTATCCACACGCACCGAGAACAGCACCGAGGCATCCTGCTTAGTCAAAATCGCCAGGATGTCTTGTTTGGGGTGCCACACACAGCCATGAGACAGCAGTGGGAAAGGCTCACTCATTTCACACGTCTGGGTGCACAGCAGCTTGTTCTGCTCGAGGGCACTCAGCTGAAGCTGCCACACCGTCACGTGCTTCTTGTGCTGCACCGCGAGCAGAGCAGGAGACCCCGAACAACACAGAGGTCCCCAGAAAAGTCCCAAGACATGTTCAAACTGTCCAATCACATTAGTGTCGCCAAATTTAGGCTCGCCGGCAACATAGTAGAACGAGGTAAGGCAAACCTGCCTCCCATCCGTCCAGGCTATCCCATGCACGGGATGAACGGCTTGGAGCAGTGTATTGAGTCCCGTCCTCGGAAGTTTAGCTTTTCCTAATTCCATGCTTGTTAGGTCTGTCAATTGAAAAGATTTTGAGAATTTTGATCAATTGAGATAACGGAGGGTACGGAGATATCAACATATATACTGCTACAAGATGGTACTGAAAGAGAGCTCAGCAAGGTTGAGTATGATGTTCACTCAGTATACTTAACCCCCCCCTTCTGAACCGTGCAATCCCTAATCCTGCTCAGGGATGACCTGATTAATCTGACATGACCCTTTAAGATTACTACTTTCAAGCAAGATTAGCCTATTCTAAATTGATCATTTGGTGTTTATCATTTTAGGCAACTGCATTACACTTAAAAAGAAATCGTTTACACGAAAGAAAGAAAGAAAGAGAAGTTGATTACACAAACATTGAACTAGTTAGCCAGCATGCCAGCTACTCGTGTTTACTCCGGTGCGTTGCTAAGTAGCACGTGTCCAAACAACAGTTGCTATTAGAAATTCGAATTAAAGCTCGCAAATTAGATTGCAATATTATATAACATAAACGTTACAAGATACTGTACTGTTTGTGCGTGATATAATTAAAACATACCATCGTTATTTTGCAACAAAGGCAAACTAAAATACCACCAGAATTTACTTCGGGTTATGTTTCCACTCGGACATATTTAAGGTATTGGACAAACGGAAACAAGTTAGTGCAAAGGCATTGTGGGAATTTGTGTCTTTTTCCCCCCTCTTAAATGACTGTGTGCATAGTACTGTATAACAGACTGCTAAATGATTCTTACACTGTTTCTTTTTCTAATAATGTATACTAGCAGTACGTTGACTATTCTTCCTTTTCTTCCTCCTCATTTGTTTACTTATTTAGTGTTATTGGCGTTTGGTGACTGATTAGTCTAGTTTTAAAGCAAATAATTTAAAATTTAAATAAAATGAAACATGCAGTTCTAAGTTTTCAGTGAATTCAGTGAAGCTTAGAGAGTGGATTTTATTTAAAAAAAATTTTTTACGTTTATTTGTTTGTTTGTTTGTGTTTACTTAACTCTTTCATGTACAGTGTCCACACTTGTAGACAGTCAAAATATATGTTAAAATATATATGGGGGTAATTTTAACATCTTATGTATCCTGTTCAAAAGTGTACACCCCCTTTGCTCTTAATGTATCATGTTACCTTCTTGAGCATCAGTGAATGTTTGCACCTTTTGTAATAGTCGTGTACGAATCCCTCAGTCCTCCTCAGTGTGAAAAGATGGAAAGAGTTTAAATATACAGAATATGATGAAAAAGTAAAGAATGTGCAGGACCTGGAGGATTTTTCTGATTAACAGTGGGCAGCTTAACTGCTCAGGACAAACAAGGGACTCATGAACAACTCTCATAAAACATAAAAACAGTCGTGGATCATCCAGGTGACGACACACAGTATTAATAATGAAGTGTACGTAAACTTTTGAACTGGTTCATTTGTGTAAATTCAGTTATTATTGTGTCTTGTGGACTAGATGTAAACACCTGTTATGTGAAATAACTTATTCATTGCAGAACAAAAAAAATCATGTAATTTTTTATGATAATCTTATTTTTTTTTAAATTAGAACATTTTGCAGATTCTGCAAGGTGTACACAAACTTTTGATATACATATATACATGTTTTAATAGTTCTAAATGATATTTTGAAAAAGCCAACATTCATATGCCATGCAATATCTGAAAACAAAATAAAACAAAAACAAACAAACAAACAAACATCTAAAGAATCTGGGTATGTTGTTTAAATAATGTATGTGCAGTATAAAAGGGTGAAGTGAGTAGGGGTGAGTCACTCTTCATAGCAGTGATTATTATTATTATTATTATTATTATTATTATTATTATTATTATTATTATTATTATTATTATTATTATTATTATTGTGATTATGATGATTAGTATTATTATCATTATTAGCATGATTATGATGATGATGATGATTATTATTGTTATTATTATTATTATTATTATTTTATTATTGTGATTATGATTATTAGTATTATTATCATTATTAGCATGATTATGATTATTATTATTATGACTATTATTATTAGAATTATTATTATCATTACGATTATTATTATGTTATTATTGTGATGATGATGATGATGATGATGATGATGATGATTATTATTATTAGTACGGTTATCATTATTATTATTATTATTATTATTATTATTATTATTATTATTATTATTACTATTATCACGATTATAATTATGATTATGACTATTGTGATGATAGTATTATTATTATTATTGTTGTTGTTGTTATGATTATTTATTGTTACTGATGTTGTTCTGATTATTTTTGTTATTGTTGTTATGATTATGGTTCTGGAGCGGAGTGCAGGCTGCGTTCTCACCGCTGGGCGGCTCTCAGTGGGCGGAGTGCAGCTCCCCCCCCCCCCACGTCCTTCACCAGCACCACTCAACTCAGCGTACCTGCTCCTCTCCACTGCTCAGTTCCACTCAGATAACCACAGTATATCGCCATGGGTGTAGAAGTTGAGACGATATCACCAGGCGACGGTAAGTGACTCTATAATAACAGCACAACAGATTTTTGTAGCCATTTCTGACACTAGACAGCGTTACAGCGTTACTCTTACTGTAACAGCCCGAGATCTGAGACATGACCCTTCTCCTGCTTACTCTGTAGCTTCTATAGCACTCCTTCATCTCACTCCTTCATCTCACTCCTACATCTCACCCCTTCATCTCACTCCTTCATCTCACTCCTTCATCTCACCCGTTATCTCAATAACAGTTCCATCTAAACTGCAGCGACTGAATGGTCCAGAGAATTAACCAGACACACTAAATGATCAAGAAAGCTAGAAGCTGTTGCTATCCTCTATTAGATTATCCACTTCCGTTCTTCCATTGCTCACGGAATTGGCTTGATTGGGGAGGAGAATGAGGGCTGGAGCAGAAATATGATGCTGTGTTAATGTAGAGGGATGGCTCCGGCTGGTCTGGGCTAGACAGCAGCTTTACAGACTAATCCTCAGATCAACACTTACCCAAGACTCTGAAGGATTGATTTGTATTTATTTATTTATTTTGTCTGTTTGTTTATTTCTTTATTTAAACGGAGTGTCTGATGTGTGTGTGTGTGTGTGTGTGTGTGTGAATGTAATGCACACTAGCGGCGTGTTTCTTTTAAAGTGACGCTACTGGATATAATAGTGCATGTAAGGGATGATTTACACACAGCTTGGATTACTCCAAACACTACACCCTTCCCAAACCGCCCACTTGTTACTCTCCATTTCATCAATATACTTTACCTCTGGTTAACACATTACTGATGGGAAGTTCGGATCATTTTTACTGACTCGGCTCATTTTACTGACTCGGATCTTTTTCCTGACTCGGATCTTTGAATCTCGTTCAGCAAAAATGAACGAATCTTTTTTTTTTTTTTTTTTCTCGAGTCATTTCGTTCATTTCAGCAGAATATAATTACAAGGTTACTTGTTAAATTCCCCAACACATCTGGTACTTACGCAAACGATCACAATATGGACTAAAAAAAAAACAATAAACTACAGACTAATGCAGCCGAGAACGAATGATGAGAAATAGAAATGATTCATGAATTGCTTAGCTGGGTGTTCAGGCTGTGCAGTCTGTTAGTTCAGTTCACCTCCCGATCCGAGTCGTTCTTTCTTTTGTCACATCACATTTGTCGCGTCTGTTTCCCGGAAACAGAAATGATTAGATCACGTCTCGAGTCTTCGGGTTCGAGTCGTTTGTTCATCACTCGTTCAGCCTCATAGGCTGAATGCAGTGGGGATGTGATGTTATGAACGAACGACTCGAACCCGAAGACTCGAGATGTGAACTAATCATTTCTGTTTCCTTTACAGAACCGATGGGGATGTTGCAGCGCATGCACGGTCAACACAAAATGAATGTATCACTCTCTGACACAACCCGTTGTTCCCGAGTCATATTAAAGATTCGTTCAAAATGAACGAATCGTTCATGTACGACACATCACTATAACACACACCAGGGATCCACTGAGCTGATACCTGACACTGAGGCACAGGTTCCCAAGCCTGCTTCTGGAGCATGGAGTACCTTCTGCCCTGAAAATCGTAGTATTTTAGCTCATCTAACACACCCACCTCAACCCAGGAGGGGATATTTTCTCTTCTGAAACTCCAGCTTCGTCTGACTGGACACCAGCTGCCAAAACACAGTCAGCGCCGGTAAAATAGCATAGTTGGTAGCCATTCAGACCAAGCTGTTTTTTTTTTTTAACTCAGGGTTATGTCATGAATATACGCCGAACATCAATAACATTAAATCTGCCTAATATTGTGTAACTGCTTTCGGTGGTGGACAGCTGTGGTAGAAAGGTGGACGCCGTTCTGTCATAGCCAGCATTAACCGTGCTACAGTAGCTCTTCTGTGGTATCGGACCAGACGAAATAACCTTTCGCTCCACAAGCGCTTCAGTATGCCTTGGGCACGTGTGCGATACTTGGGTACTTCTCTGGACCACTTTTGGTCGTTACTAACCACTGCATACTAGGAACATCCCTCAAGACCTGCTGTTTTGGAGATGCTCTGACCCAGTCGTCCAGCCATCACAATTTGGCCCTTGTGAGGAGGCCCGGGGCACGGTCGGTGTTCCAAATCACCCAACACAAAGGTGTTCTGTGGGGTTGAGGTCAGGGCTCTATGCAGGTCACTCAAGTTCTTCTACACCAACCTTTGCAAACCATGTCTTTGTGGATCTTGCTTTGTGCACAAGGGCATTGTAATTTTGGAACATATTTTGACCTCCTAGTTCCAATGAAGGGAAATTGTAATGCTACAGCGTACAAAGACATTCTGGACAATTGGGTGCTCCCAGCTTTGTGGCAACAGTTTGAGGAAGAACCAAAGGGTGTGATGGCCAGGTTAACACAAACCTTTGGCCATATAGTGTATATAGCTTTATCTAACACCAATTGTCTACACTGCGAAGACATAACCACATTTTTTTTCTAAGTAAAAGTAGTCTAATTACTAATATGGTGAATTTATACAGATTTTGTGTTATATTTTCAAATGCTGCTGACTAAAAAATCTTTCCCATAACTATTTATTCTTCACTGTCCCAATCACACACACATAAACACATTACAGCATTCTTATAATGGGGATTAAGGTAAGTCCATACATGACCCATTTCCTTCATTTATTAATGCCTCACTGGACCAAGAATGTGAAAATTTCCATTAACCCTTGTGCGTCCTTATGGACATTTTTGTCTTTTAAATTTTTTTAAATCATCTTGTCTGCGTTAATGCAAACAGCATAAAGTTTGCAAAAGGTGTGTAATTTTATTGGAATTATAATATTTCAC